>WHPX01000802.1:0-46525 GCA_011057435.1 Actinia equina | reverse complement strand
CTCCTGGGATGATCCAAGACACACAACAACAGAACTAAAGCACAGGTCATCAAGGCTCCACGATTAGCAGGAGATAGGAAACCCAGGCAGGCAAAAACTATGACACAACAAACATGAAATATATCCATTAACAAGGACTAGTTAATATAGTATCAGGCTCAGCTGATGACTGCTACCTATGGAGATGAGGTCAGGATACAGACTGCGGCCAGACCGAGAAGAACAGACAGCAACATCCTGTTCTTGGTGCACGAAAAACATCTCCTGAAACCAGTTTCCCACCCAAATTCTTCCTGGTGCTGTCCTCCTAGGAAAAACCAAACCAACAACGTTAGACAAACAGTGTACCACTGGTGGTCTGCACTATTTTCTATTTATGTTCTTAACATTCGATCCTGTGCAAATATAAAAACACAATACAAATAAGAGAGAGGCGCAATGAAATTTGGAGGCATGCAGCCATGTGGCAGAGGCATACTCTGGCATCATAACCCACTTTGGTTATAAAGACAAGATATTGGGTGGTTGATGGAAGGGCTTTTTGTTACAGCCAGATTAGGAATCACCACTGTGTTCCACATGGTTGTACAGTGCTATATCTTTGTGGTAATGTCCTCAGCTAATCATAGCAACCATACCAGGACAGGACAAAACTATTACAACTGAATTCATGATATGAAAAAAACAAACAAGTTGTTTAACAGTCAATATCTTTTAAGAGCGCCCATCCACATACATTTCAAATAAGAAAAACCATCAATTACTTGATAATGTAATCTCACTAAATTTGAGTTGCAAAGGTGACAAAAAAGACGACAATGATGAAGATTATTCACCTGAACAACTGGATCTTAGTATTGGCGGACAAGACGAAGGATATAGTCCCAGCGTGATGCCCATTTCCAGTGTGTTGTCTTCTATATAACATATGAAAAAAAAAACATGTCGTTCTCAATGAATTCCATAATATAATCTTTGCACCACTAATATGGATGAAAACTATACAGTATTGTGAATGAAGCATTAGGGGTATGCCATCTGAAGAGCAGCAGCCAGTATTTTGCAAACGAAATGGCAAGACAACCAAAATTAAATAAAGAGTACCGCACTACAAAGAAAAGAATGACCCGAATTCTATACAAATAAGATATTTTATATTCTAACCTCTGCCTTAATTTTAAGTCGGTCTTAGTCAGGCGCCTATGATTGTACTCACCTGTATTGGACTGAGTAGCTATATGTGATGCTCAAACTTACCACTTTAGGAGGAATTCCAAAGGAATTTTGGGATTCACAGTCTCTGGTTGTGTCATGCTTTATCTGGATTAAAAAAAGAAGTATCAAAAATGGCAAACCCATGACAGGTCCTGCTGTCATGGAACCTTGCCATGCACCACATCATGAGAATCCCCATGACAAAATTTCCTGACATCACCATGAAAACATGACATCACCCATGACAACACAGACATACCATTGACAACATCTGATACCTCCATGACAATATATGACATCACTATGCTATGCCATGACAGCTATGACACATCTGATTTTTTCCTGCATGCAGCTACCAGACCATCAACCAAAACCATAAAACTGTACTCGTAGGCATTATAGATTCAAAGTTACCATTTTGGAGTCGTAAACATTACTTCTTGCGGGAGATTGGAGACAACAACCTTGCGCCATTCCACTCTTCCCCTGGCCACTACTGGTAAGTGAATTCAACTGTCCACATGATTTGAAGACATAGTGTGATCTTGATACTGAAAAATTGGTCTGTATACATAAAAAGAATAGGTAATAAGAGTAATGCTTTTATGAGATTGTCCATCAGATGTCGAAAACTAAAAAGATAGTGGGATAACACCTACATTATCTACTCACATCTAGGGGACCCAGGCATCCCTCTTGCCTGTCCATCGGCTGTCACATTAACATCCAATAGGGCAAAACCAGTTAGAAACAATATCTGTCTGCGTCATCACTTCATATGCACCAAGTAACTGGCATGTTGCGATAATACTGCAGGCAATCAAAAGAAACATTTTTCTTGTTAATCTAATGATAATAATAATATATATAATATTATAATCAAACTAATGACTCGGGATGCCAATATCTGACGGCACACTCCCTTGCGTATAACTCATTTCTTCCAGTAACAATTGAGAAGATCACATTCATAAAATGTTATCTTTAAGTGTTGTACATTCCTGGACAAGTTGGATATGCACATGGTATGAAAACTCAAGAGAATAAAAGCAATAGCTGTTCCAGTTGGAGAACATAACTGGATCAAGTCAGCATTGAAGTGCGCTATTTGGGATTATCTATCGTTTCCCACAATGCATTCAAATGCCAAACACACCCAGTTTTTCTCTTTGCCTCAATCAAACTGAAAGAAACTTTGAAGAGAAATAGTATGTACAAAGGGGTTTGGATAGTTCAGTGATATTCGGTTTCAAAAATTCCAGTTTGTTTGTCCTTAAGTTTTTAGAATAGGAATATGTCTTAGTACACAGGGTTCTGGCATTTGTATCCCACTTTAAATGATGAGCTGAAAAAAAAAAAAGCTTTATGTGAATATGTCTTATGAAATTACAATGAATGATCACAAAGGGGAAAACAAAACCAGAAAGAAAAGTTTCTAAAATTGGATACAGATTTATTCTCATGTGCATAATAAAATTATTATTATAATTATAACTTGGCTTTGCCTTCAACAATCAAAAAAACTTTCGTATAACATAAAAATAATATGGAATTAAGGAGGCTGTAAAAGTGTTTTGTGCCTCACATACACTACAATCAGAACCAAAAATGTTTAATATGGATATAATATGACAAGGTAAACCAGGAAAGCCACAGACCATAAACCAAAGATCACATGCACATGAAAAATGGACGTTAAACAGTATTCTGACAACACATCAAAACCCGTCTTATGCCATCAAAAGTGTTCATTTTAAAGGGTTCATAATCAGGAACAAAAGATGAAGGTTTTTTAAAAATCGAATATTGAACTTGTTTTGTATCATAATCTATTTGATGGAAAAAAGAAACAAAAATTCTGTAAGAGGGAATTCATACAACTCAAGGAGTTGTTCGGAAATATCCCTCCTTAAGATATATATTTGAAACCCTCTTGTTTGGGATTTACTCCCATTAAGATTACTCATTCTAGACAGTTTATTATCACTTATATTTTTAAGGTTTTCATATCTTCCATTGTATTATTTTTGATTTTTTTAAAGGTGTGATTCTGGTCTCCAACACCACCTGAAACGAGTAGACAAAGATTTTAAGCATTACTAGTGTTCCCTTAACCGCGTTATAAGACAAGAGTAGAATAATAGCACCAGCTTAGAAAAACAACCGGGATTCATTCAGAACAAAGATTATAGGAGATGATAAATCCTTCGATCATAACACTGTTGGTGGAATCCCACAATAAAATTTGCAATTTCCTAAACAAACTAGAATCATTCAGGTGTTTGCAATCTAGACAGCGATCTAAACCCCAAAGTCAAAAGCTGTTTTTTTTTTACCGGGCCCAGGTTTTCAGGAGGTGAGCTGCTTACCATCTTTTGACGAAATAAAACTGGCGAAAAGAAAAGAGTGAAACAAATGAATATGAGCCTGAATAGGAGCAAATGACTACAGGTTACTAGCCGGATACGTATTACAATGACTGCAGAACATTTACTTGAATCTCTTCTTGGACAATATTCCAAACCTATTTATTCAATCGATAATAATATCTATGAATAATCTTTAATAGATAGAAACTTACCTTGAGTATTCGTAAGGAAGACTGAAGGCCATGAATCAAGGCGAGTTGACAAACAAGTAATCTGGACTGTTGAAAATATATTTTTTTAATAACAAGGATTAGACAAAAGCCAGTGATTAGTAGTTGATTTTCAAGGTCATGTACACGGAGACCAAGACCAGATAGCTATATAATATTGGGTTAAGAATGCAGTTTAAGCGTTCGACATTGTTTCTCATTGTTAAGAAACATCAATATCCCCAGAATTATATCAATATTTGGAACACTTATTCTTAAGGAACTTTAGATACACAAGAAGTGCCATATAAAACGTCATATTTATTCACAAATTACACTATGAGAACTGCGGATCTAATGGACCAGTCCTTATTTTAAGCCCTGATTGGTTATCATTAATCTTTGCATATGGGCTCTCAGCTTGGGAACTGGAGTAAAAACAAACTGATGCAAGTTTTCATAACTGACATGACCCTATTTAGAGGAGTGATTCCAGATGATTCTAGAAAGGAAACAAAAGAACTTTAATTAACATTCTTGATTTCGTACATGAATCTAGAGCTTTTTCAAAGATGCGCCAAAGAAGAATTACTTACGCTCTAATTGTGACCCAGTGGGGAATAGAATAGAAGTTGGTTTTTTCCAAGACCTACACAGGTGGCTTAGTTATCATGTTGTCCAGCTACGTGCTGATTGAAAACACAGTTAGCTAGACAGATAGACAGATCAGTAAAATACAAAAATTTAAGAATGCATAAAATTGAATATAACAAATAAGAAAAATATTTCAAATGACTGCTTTACATGAGTGCCGTGTGACATGTTATGACATGTAAATCAGGCAGTAAAACTACTGTCAATCAAATATAAATTGTTCCCATCTATCTTCTCACAGTTCACATGTCCCTTTATGTACTCTAACAATCTATTTGATATTCACTGTTGCGATCAACTTATAACAATGTAATGTAATAGCAATCGGAGAACTCTATATATCTAGATATATCTACATATATCTACATGAACTTTCTCCTGAATCAGTACTTAAATTTTCTTCAAAACTATGAAGGGTTACTAATGATTATTTTACATCATGTAACCAATCGAAGTAGACAAACAGGTCTTAAACATCGTTAATTTTAATCAAGCGAACGTATTGATTATTTAATATATCAATTTAATAAGCTTAAGCAACTTGAAAGAAGCTACAAGTGCTGGATATGTGCCTATGTAATGACTGACATCAGAATCAAACACTGAATTAATAGCTTTAAATAGCTGATTCATTTAGGTTAAAGATAAATTGAATCGAGAAAAGCCATTGAAGCAAAGAAAGCACTAAACTAAAGTAAGATAAGCTGAAAAATATTCAGGAATTTCAACAGACGAAGAACTGGAGCTATTTAAGATGGGTGGTTGATTCAACGGTATATTTTACCTCGAAAATATAATCATTCCTGTGTTTTTTTATTCTTAATATTTGTATACCTTGCATCCTTGATCTTCTTTTCCTTTTTCACAATACGAGACGGGTGCTAAACCAGGCAGATAGAAAGACCAACAAGATGGCGTCCACCCTAACACCGCTATAAAAAACACTATTCTTACGCTAAACAACATAATTTACACGTCAAAACTCGACTACAAAGGTTGAATATTATATTCGACGAGATCTTGGAACTTTAAGAGTGTGTATAATCACCAACATAAGTCAAAAACGAAGGACTATCTCATTGAAATTTGTTGAGAGGAAACGTTGACTTTGATGATGCGCAGCTTTCTGCGCATCATGCGACACGTAACAACAAAATGGCGGATCTTTTGCTCTAGGGGAGGGGGAAGGTAGGGACAATTCAATTCATGAGTAATTTTTTAGTAAATTCTAAGTTTTTGAAAACAAAAGAAACTAGTGATGAGCTTTGTAGCCTGCTGTGCAGACGTTCTTTGTGTTTTGCTAATTCATTCATTTTTCAGGTCTCACTCCAATGACTCGACACGGCTGATTCATCTAGAGTAGGCGTCGACACTTATGCTCATTATTTTGACTGAAAATTTCCATTAAGCCCCGTTTACACTAGCGAATTTTGCTGCGATTTTTTTGCGATTTGTAAAGTTTTTTTTTAGGATACCAAGATTTTCCTAGACGAATGTTTCTTTTGAAGGATGAGACAAAAGATTTCATATTTCCGAAAATTGCCACGAAAATAGCCGCAAAAATCGCCAGTGTAAACGGTGCTTTAGTGTGCCGAAAAACAACTTTTAGATTTTAAGAAAGATGAAAGCTTACTAATTACTTTTTGAATCTATCATATGTATAACTGGTATTAATATGACAATAAAGTCATTCTGGATGGTATGTGTTTGAGTTGGTAATTTACTACCAATACTTGAGGAACGATGTCATTTATCATATCATCATAGACAACACCATCCAACCTTCTACGATCGATTCTCTAACAACTTAGTATTTCCACTTAGCATTTCTCTAGCCATTTAGTATCTCCGATTGTTTTAAGCAAGTTTTCAAAAGTTTATCTGATGGTTTCAAATAGAGTGCACGCACTAAAACCGTGAACATTAAAAAGTACTAATTAGTACTATTTCATACAGAATCCTTTGTTTTCTATTGTTTAATTATCACTATTTAGTGCTAAAAATTAGTATTTGTTTCACGGATTTAGTGGTGAACACTCTAAAAGAAAATGAGATACATCCCCTTTCTATAGGTGGCATGGTTAAGCAGGAAGTAAACTTCAAAAAACGACTGAACCGTCAAAACATGAAAAAAGTGGACTTCTATTTTCTTACCGGTCCCGTCACACCGGATCGATCACAGATCAACTAAGCTAGCCCTAGCTTTCAATTTCCAAGACTCTTAGCCGACGTCCAAGAATAAATAAGGCTATTAAAGCCAAGCACATTGCGCACTGCACAAAGTTGTAGGTAAAAATGTTGCTAAAGTAGGATAGTTTTTCTACTTCAGCATGCGTTTGGGGGAAGAATAGGGGTTTTGGGGGACCCATTTTTCTCGCGGGGCGCGTAGTTGAAACAGGAATCCCAAGACCCCGATTCTTCCCCAAACCCTACTTCAGCAACATCGAGTCTGGGTCGAGTCGGCATTACTGAATGGCGTCTACGTTGCCCCCTAAAACACTCCCACAATTACTGTATAGTGCCAATCGATGCAAGGTTATTTCCTCTATCATATCGATTGCCTGCAACATTGCGCGCAACGTTGTACCATGTGTCCGTTAGCTTAAGTGCATATTGGAATCGTGCTGGTGTTAATCCCTCCATTTGTCATGACTTTCAAATTCGATGCATTCTGTATCTCGTGACTCAGCAGAAGTTACGTTGATCACTAAAGTCACGACAAAACTGACAGTGTTTTAGCAGGAAGTACAAGAAAGCTTACTTTATTTTTTCGCGGCCAAGATATGCATGTCATACACACTTACTTCAATAAAGCTATAGGAGATAGGTCATTACACGATCCCAAGAATAGCTGGAATGACTTGTGTTTCTGCTACTTATTCTCGTCAATAACATGTGAGAGCGAGAGAGTGTTTGAGACTGATTCAATCAGTTCAACGCCACCATATTTCCACTGTAGGAATGAACTATCGCCTATTGCCTTTGGCGGTGACAACGTTTATTGAAATAGGTGTAATCTAGGTTAAAAATAACCTTTTGTGCATTTCCACTACACCTGGGAACAAATGATTATCATTTTAAGGAAATCCGAGAATATTCCTTCGTTATCATTTCTTAACTATAATTAACTATAAAAAAAACGTTTTAGCATTTAACTAATGATAGTTTAGTTTAATTATACATATTGAGTTGCTAGAAATTGCCTTCAAAACTACATCACGAGGCTGGCTGCATGACATTGACGCTAAATTCTAAAGCTAAAATTTCGATATTTTTTTCAATTACTTTTTGTTAACTTAATTCAATTATGATAACTTAAAAGTAACCGAAATTGTATGGCACTTCTCAACCATACACTCTAAATTGCCATCAGTCAAACGTATTTACGCGTATTTTGAAGAATTTTATATTGCAGAGCGAATAGTTGTTCAATAATTCATACTATATTTGTGGTCAAATGTTCTCTCGCGGCAGTGCTAGTGAGAGTTTGACGAGTTAGTACAACTGTGAAACAAGCTCAGCTTTGACTTGACTTACCACAACCTCGACTGTGAAAAGATTTATTGCGGTCATTTAATGGGTTTGATTGGTTGATTGGACCATGGAAGTGTATGTGTATCAGTACGATTGTAGAAATGAATAAGAAGTTCTACAAACGCTCCTAATGAGCAGAACAACATGGTTCCTGAGCTATACTGAAAACAGAGTTATTGCATGTCCGTGTGGCAAGCCGGACACGTAGACTTATCTCCTAGCTAGATTCCACATGAATAACGATTCATTGGGCTATTCATTGAAACACAGGCCGAGCTTTGGAACTTTAAACCGTAAATCAGTACGACTAATTCCGCAAGTGCATACGCAAGTGTACGGCTCTCGAGTCGACTCGTTCCGATGTCGCATTCACAAAGTAATTTGTACCTCAGCGATCGTGTTGTAATCAACGTCAGTGGGGAACGGTATGAAACGCTAGAATCTACTCTCTCCCGTTACCCTAACACCTTTACTTGGTTGTCCAACTAAAAGATCCCAGTACTTTGATCACAGGCAAAAAGAATACTTCTTCAATAGAAATCGTCAAGTTTTTCGACGCCATTCTATTTACTATCAGTCCTATGGACGTCTCGTCAAGCCTGATCTCATCTCTGATGACATATTCATGGACGAGATACGTTTTTTTGAAATACAAAGTGATTTTGTGACGGCAAGAGAGAAACTCGAAACATCACTTTCGGGGAATCCACATTCGGCGCGCTCACAGCCGCAGAACCAACTACAGCGACAAATCTGGATATTGTTTACGTATGCGGGTTCATCATTTTGGGCCAGGATACTTGGGGTTTGGTCCGTCACTGTGATTGTCATGTCAGTCGTAATACCTTGCATTGAATCTCTTGAGTACGATTTTCATGAATCTGTGGGCACGATGAGGTCAGTACTGGAGGGAAATACTTATGCAGTATTGGAATCGGGGATGTTATATCTGGTTCACTTTCGAATTGTGTGTGCGCTTTGCGTCCGCTCCAAAGAAGACGCAGTTTTTTCGTCAGCCCTTGAACGTCATTGATTTTATAACTGTTGTTTCATACTATTTGGTCTTGCTGATTGAAGGTAGTAGATCAGGTTCCTTGTCAGCCATGAGAGTCGCAAGAATACTTCGCGTGTTGCGCATCTTCAAACTTTCGCGTTACTCAAGTGGAATGAGAATTTTACTCTTTACATTCTTGACCAGCCTCAAAGAACTGACAATGTTTTTAATATTTTTACTAATCTCTGTTCTTCTCTCATCGAGCGCGGCGTATTACGCAGAGTATGGAGAGCCCAAGAGTAACTTTACTTCTATTCCTGCCACATTCTGGTGGTCTGTTGGTACTGTAACAACTCTAGGATACGGAGATCATTATCCCCAGACCTTAGCAGGAAAACTCGTGGGCGGCGCTCTGTCTATTATTGGGGTTTTAATTCTCGCTTGCCAGTATTCTTGTTGTAACCAATTTCAAAAAGGTTTTGAGCACGCACTTTCTTTGGTGAATGATGACGATGATGGAACCGATCAGGAAGATTTCCGCAGGCATCGTCTGGGTATCCGACGTTTGAACTTTAGCTGATTTGTTTTCGTGGGTTTAAAGCAGAAAAAGCGCTTGAATATAACACAGCCGCCATGCAGGTACATGAGGCAGGCACCTGACGATCAGGAAGGAATTGAAACCAAATAGAAATTCAAAGGAATAAATGCTATCGCATATAGTTGATAACATCGCTCTCTCGCGATATCTTGATGTAATCATAGCATTCCATCTTTTTGATAATATATTGGAATTTTCTCCTAGTTAAAATCATTGGGTTGTCTGTTATCTTTACGCAATTTATTCAGTCGTTCTTTGACTAAAAACGATAGGCTAAATAAAATAAGGGCAAGTTTCATTTCCGCATATCGCCACAGATTAAGAAAAAATCTATTGTTTGAAATTAGCAATTACCATCACCTACCAATGAGTACTTCACGGCCAGAGAGTAGCTTACGTTTGGCACGAATTGTCTCATAGCAATCGCTTAAATAAATATTTAAAAACCCAAGATATTTCTAGTGGTATTTCAGTAAACCCTTTGGCAGGTCTGTTCATGCACGTTATCATGAATCATTCAATATTAATACCATCAGTACCAACATTATATAGCGTACTGAACACCACAAGATCACTGGGAGTCATTTTGAAGGATCCCCCGTTGAAAAGGCTAGTTTTACTAATATTGTCTAATCAACAGTCATTTACCACGTTAGGGTAACGATTAGTTAAAGATTATTGACTTACTAAGATCATGCTTTATTAAGATGAAAGATATCTTCGACACTATTCAGTCTATGCATAGCGGCTAGTAACTATTTTTTTCTATTAAATTTGTAAAAAAGAAACAAATAAATGATGAGAAAAAACTCCAAGAGAGAACATAAGTACTTAACAGTATGCTTTTTGAATAGCTTGAGTAGTGACTGTGATCTCTAACAATCCCCATTTAGTACTATTCAGTTATTCTATTGATCAGTATCGCTGCGTGACCACAGTATGCTTCTTGTCGAGTATTGATTGAAATGTGCCACAATGAACTGAGTGGCTAACCGTGTGTATTTGCCATTTTCTTACCGCGAAAATACGCCTTATTTCCTGTTATTTCAAGATTGTTAAAGCAGCAAATACTAAACTACAAATTAAGAATCATTTTCTTGATTTTAATTAAAACCAATAAAAAATTCTTAATATTAAAAATATTAACCTTGTGCGGCCTTGAAGTACAAATTGTGAGCTTTTATTATGGCTGAGTATTCGAAGAAAAATATCACCTACAAGAATGAAGTCTACATTACCAATTATTCCTAATTTGCTTTTTCATATGACAACCGCGCGTCTTGCAATTAGGTGTAAATAGAAATAGTCTAGCAATTTAAGACTAATATTTTTCTTTCTTTTAATAAAAGGGAATCGAATGTCATAACTTCTTGGCATTTCAAGACACTAGTGAAGTTGGGAAACGACATATGAAACATAACAAAAGCACTGACATAGCAAGATCTTATTACGCATGCGTCATATCCGATTGAAGAAGTATCAGAGCCAGAGCCAAATTCAACTCTCCTCTTGTTATTTTAGGCAGTCGTTCATTTTATGCAAATCATTTTCAGGACAAAAAGCCCGCGTTTCAGTTAATAATAACAGATCCATTGTTGATTATTTTTTATTTAAAACGCCTTAAACATTTCAAGCCTTCAACATTTCATGCGGCAAGTTTCGCCCCAAGGCTATTTCATAATCCGCACTGATATTCCATACCCATCACAACACTGTCGATTAAAGAGTACAGCAGGATAAAAGAGCAGGTTGTATTTACGGCATGTACACCTGTCCATATTGAACTGTTACCTCCCTCACTACTCAAGGGAGAAAAGAAGTAGGCCGCAAAACGAACAGCTTGCTATCTCCAGAAAACAACAATTTCAAAACACAGAAATTTACGCTTCGAATACTAAAATAAATGAACGAAAACCTGTTTTTTCACGTATCACGCACGAAGTCAAGCGCGCGTTTCTCCCACGGTTTAATTATCCCAGACGCATCGCATAAATTTCTCCGCTCGGACGACTGATTATTATCGGCAATTAAGAGCTCAATGATAAACATAGTATTCTCTTGTTCACTGTTCATTATTGGTACTGTTCAGCCAAATTTCACTGAGGCAGATGGCGTCGTAGTCGTTGTCATACACAAGGTGCTGTAGTAAGGTGATCTTACACACTTTCATTGAGCTGTTGTCGTTCAGCGTCGAAAAAAGCTTCAGAATTCTGGTGTTCGAGTAGCACAGTACTGAGTAATGTTAGGCCAGATAGCTTTAGAACGTTTACCATGACCTATCTCGTGCACTCAACAAGAAAGGTCTTGTGCACGCTTTCTCCCAAACTAACGGTTTTTGCACGAGCTCGAGAATGAAATGAATCACGCAACTAGCAATCAGGCAAAGACATTAGAAAACAAAAGAAAGCAAGAAAATAGGAGGAAAAATAGTGAAAATCACACAGAAAAAGCTTGAGTTCAAAGAAAAACACGAAAGTGTAACTGATAAATGGTAGGATGATGAGCAGACGGTGAATATAATCTATCTATTAGAAGTGATTCTTTATAAACCCCCTGATTTCCCCGCGACTTCACGCATTCCTTCCCATGAATATCTAAAGATACTGGTCATAAGATAAAGTAAAGATAAAGTAAAGAGAGAGCAGGGAAAATGGCTCTTTGCCCCCCAAACAAAAACAAGTGAAGACTCCACCCCTTGACTAGCATCGGTTATGGGCTTCCTGTGGTTTTCGAAAGCCATCCCACAATGCAACAAGTGATGGTTCCCTTGTCTTTGGTTGGTTTTTCTCGTCGTATTTCATGACATCCAAGAAAAAAACGCGTATTTTATGATACATTTTAAACCGTTTTAAAGAAGGAAGCGTATAAAGAGCTTCTCTAAGAGGTCCCTTATCATCATGGGAGACAATATAGAAGATACCTTTGATAATAGTGACGGGGAAGAAAGAGAAATAGAAAGACCTCATACTCCTGATTACCATGATGGACGACAAAAAAGACGAAGAGGTTTTGAGTGAAGTGTCTGATGAAAAACATAACGAACAACAGGAAGAGGAGAGCAGTAAACAAAGCCCTGTTGAACCCGTAGTTGATAGTCCGGGTAGTGAAGCAGGGGACGAACTGCCTGAAGAACTAAGTGTACATGATTCAAAAGAAGAAGTAGACAATGAATCGATTGAAACTACAGAGAAAGGTAACCTCGAAGTCAGCAAGGATGAGGAGTGTGATAAAGAAGAGGAAAAGAGTAAGGACGATGAAGCTAGTGAAGGGCAATATATTCCCGACGACGAAGAATTAGAAGAGAAGGAATCAACATCATCAAATGAAGCCACTTCACAGAAAACAATACCAGAAGAATCAACAGATAAAACGAAAAAAGATGTGTCTAAGAATGGCAATGAAGAGGAGGAAGAAGACTTAGAAATGCCTTTGTCTCCTATTGGAGATTTAGGTTTATCAGAACCAGAGGCAGCAATAGTTGATGATATTTTAAAGGGTGATGTATCAGAGATGATGCCAGGAGACAAAGCTGAAGGTAAACAGGATGATGATGATGACGTTGTGAATAAGAGCACAGAGGATGACAATGAGGATCAATCTGTCAAGGAGGGTGAACAAGAAGCTAATTCATCACCAGGTAATTGAAGAATGATGACAAGTATTGCGATTCTCATATAAGTTTGATAGAGAGAGTCACAAGCTGTTAATATACATGTACACCCACATTGTCGGCTCAGAATAACCTTGCGATATGAAACTCATTGCCATTTGCCAATACAGCTTTATATTGTGTTGGAAGAAAATATATTTGGGATATATTTTCTCCCAGTTAGCCGACAGTTTAAACCAGTATTGGCAGCTCAAAATCCCAGCAACTTATAAGTATCAAAGTCATCAGTGGTTAAGGCCTCTCTTATTAGGATCAAGCATAGAGTAGTGATCTCACCTCTAGAGTCTATAAAGTTCAATTCCTGGTCTCAGGGTAAGCGTCACATGTAACAAGAGTATTGTTGGGACTCTACTTTGATTCTATGGTTCTTCTCAAGGTTTTCCAATTTTAAATTGATTTGTGTGTTAGAGGTTGTTATAGGGTTCAATATATTTGAGTTTTGTTCATATTACATTGCCCCATTAGCCTCACTAAGACTTTTAATCAAGATAACTTTAACTGATTATTGACTGAAGCATAGACATAATCACTGTTATCATCCTTATGGTTACAGCTGTATTCGATGATAATGATGACGATGATGATGATGATGATGATAAGAAAGAAGCTAATTCAGAAGACCTTGATATCCAAGAATGAAGAAAGGTAACACAGTAACTACCCCACCCCAACCCCACATTCTCCCATCATTAAAGTACATGTTACTCTTTTCACTTATGAGTCTTCAATATCAGAAACAGTTCTTGGCTGTCTTACATGATGGTGATTCCTCTTGAGTTTGCATTCAAAATACACCTTGATTGATCACACATTTTTTCTAAGAATGATCATTACTCTAACAGATCAGAACCAGAAGAAGCTGGAGACCAACTGATTGCAGATATTTTTGGTGCAAGTGATGAAGAAGAGGAGTTTGAGGTATATTCCCATGCGTGGGCTCAAGTATTTTCATTGTTAGTCTATTATAGTATAGTTCTGGGCAAATCTAACACTAGATTGGAAAGTGCTGGTACTATAAGTAGACTGCTGTTATTTTATTGCGTGTGTTTGAGAATGCAGGAATCCTAAGAATTGGACTCAATCTACCTCTAGAGACATAATATTTTCTCATTTCAGGCCACATGTCATTCTCTTGAAATAAGATTCCTTGTTTGAGTTGTATCATGCACATTCATGTGTCTTCTGATGTCCAACTGTTAAACAAAGAAATAATACTCTAGAGAATGACACATGGTTTGTAATGGGAAAACAGTGGATTTAGTCTTTTCCCAGTCTGATGGTCAAAACACTACATATTCATAAGACAATATTTGACGTTGGAAGGTACTCTTTAGTTAAGTAAGTAGTGGCTAAAATGGCAATAAACTTGCTAGTAAAGCACTATGGTCAAACTGTACAATACTAGATAGATATGTCACTCTTATGACTGGACTAGTACAGCACTATGGTTAAACTGTACAATACTAGATAGAGATGTCACTCTTATGACTGGACTAGTACAGCACTATGGTTAAACTGTACAAAACTAAATAGATATGTCACTCTTATGACTGGATGGCAATTCAATCCTTCATGGTTGTTGTACAGCTTTACATGTCATGATATTGAAAATATATAGACTTGCAATCCCCTCACTCCCAACACACACACACACACATACCTTCCTATTATAGTAATTTTGTAAGGCAATAATATTCCAACTAAATGAATTAAAACTTTTGAAATGGCTTCTTTCAGGGATTTGACCAAGAAGATATTGAACTATCCAAAGCCAAGCAAGGTACAGAATGTGAATTGAATATCATTGTCAATGTTGTGTGAAGTGAGTGTGGTATTATTCTAACGTTATTATAACATTTTCACCATAGACGTTGAATCCAAAAGGTCTTCAAAAGCAATGATATCAGATGATGAGGATGAAGGAGTGACGGGAGAAGTGTCTGATCAAATGGTTGTCCCTAAACCAAAACAGGACAAGAGTAAAGACGATGATTCTGATGATGAAGGATCAAGACAGTATGTATTACTACGTTATTTTTAGTTGCTCCTGATTACTTCCAGGGTTTCCTGTAAGTTATATGACAGATACAGCTGTATGGCTGTTCTGTGGTTTGTGCACAACATATTGTAAAATAAGTCATGGAATATTTTTTCATGCAATGGTTATGTTTTCTTATTTTCACAGTCATGTTTGGGATTTTGATGTCATGATGGAACAGAAAAAGGTAACCACCTATAAAAAATGTTTAATTATTCAAGAAAATTAGAATAGAAAGACTTAGAGCAGTTTTGTATCAAAAAAACGTCATCAGCCCAGAGGTTGTTTCAGGGTTCTATCTGTGAGTTAGCTGTGCCCTGACTTAGATCAGCCCAGAGGTTGTTTCAGGGTTCAATCTGTGAGTTATCCATGCCCTGACATTCATCAGCCCAGAGGTTGTTTCAGATTCAATCTGTGACTTAGCTGTGCCCTGACTTAGATCAGCCCAGAGGTTTTTTCAGGGTTCAATCTGTGAGTAAGCCATGCCCTGACTTAGATCAGCCCAGAGGTTTTTTCAGGGTTCAATCTGTGAGTTAGCCATGCCCTGACTTAGATCAGCCCAGAGGTTGTTTCAGAGTTCAATCTGTGAGTTAGCCATGCCCTGACTTAGATCAGCCCAGAGGTTGTTTCAGAGTTCAATCTGTGAGTTAGCCATGCCCTGACTTAGATCAGCCCAGAGGTTGTTTCAGGGTTCAATCTAATTTGCAGGCGTATTTATCATATGTGTTGGTTTTTGTTTTAGGCAAATCGTTCAAAGAGAAGGAGAAAAGGAGTAAGTTGATAAGTGTTGTTTGGGAATTATGCATTTGAACTGTTGTTAATGTTATCTTTTTTGTTATAGGATGGTGATTTGATTAGTGATAATGATGATCTGGTTGTAGAGATGATTAAACAGATGCAACAAGCAGCAGAGGTGAGTTTGTAGGTATGATTCCGTCATTCATCATCATCATCATGAGCACCCATCATCATGATCATCCATCATTGTCAGTCTATACCATTGCCCTTATCATCAACATCCATTATTACCATCATCATCAGCATGAGCACCCATCATCATGATCATCCATCATTGTCAGTCTATACCATTGCCTTTATCATCAACATTCATTATTACCATCATCATCATCATGAGCACCCATCATCATGATCATCCATCATTGTCAGTCTATAATATTGCCCTTATCATCAACATTCATTATTACCATCATCATCATCATGAGCACCCATCATCATGATCATCCATCATTGTCAGTCTATACCATTGCCCTTATCATCAACATCCATTATTACCATCATCATCAGCATGAGCACCCATCATCATGATCATCCATCATTGTCAGTCTATACCATTGCCCTTATCATCACATCCATTATTACCATCATCATCAGCATGAGCACCCATCATCATCCATCATTGTCAGTCTATACCATTGCCCTTATCATCAACATCCATTATTACCATCATCATCAGCATGAGCACCAATCATCATGATCATCCATCATTGTCAGTCTATACCATTGCCCTTATCATCAACATCCATTATTACCATCATCATCAGCATGAGCACCCATCATCATCCATCATTGTCAGTCTATACCATTGCCTTTATCATCAACATCCATTATTACCATCATCATCAGCATGAGCACCAATCATCATGATCATCCATCATTGTCAGTCTATACCATTGCCTTTATCATCAACATTCATTATTACCATCATCATCAGCATGAGCACACCATCATCATGATCATCCATCATTGTCAGTCTATAACCATTGCCCTTATCATCAACATTCATTATTACCATCATCATCATCATGAGCATCCCATCATCATGATCATCCATCATTGTCAGTCTATACCATTGCCCGTATCATCAACATTCTTAGTACCATCATCATCAGCAGAGAACCCATCATCATGATCATCCAGCATTGTCAGTCTATACCAGTGCCCTTATCATCAACATTCATTATTACCATCATCATCAGCATGAGCACCCATCATCATGATCATCCATCATGTCAGTCTATACATTGCCCTTATCATCAACAGTCATTATTAACATCATCATCAGCATGAGCACCCATCATCATGATCATCCATCATTGTCAGTCTATAACCATTGCCCTTATCATCAACATTCATTATTACATCATCATCAGCATGAGCACCCATCATCATGATCATCCATCATTGTCCAGTCTATACCATTGCCCTTTATCATCAACATTCATTATTACCATCATCATCATCATGAGCACCCATCATCATGATCATCCATCATTGTCAGTCTATACCATTGCCCTTATCATCAACATTCATTATTACCATCATCATCATCATGAGCACCCATCATCAGGATCATCCATCATTGTCAGTCTATACCATTGCCCTTATCATCAACATTCATTATTACCATCATCATCCATCATGAGCACCCATCATCATGATCATCCATCATTGTCAGTCTATACCATTGCCTTTATCATCAACATTCATTATTACCATCATCATCAGCATGAGCACCCATCATCATGATCATCCATCATTGTCAGTCTATACCATTGCCCTTATCATCAACATTCATTATTACCATCATCATCATCATGAGCACCCATCATCATGATCATCCATCATTGTCAGTCTATACCATTGCCTTTATCATCAACATTCATTATTACCATCATCATCAGCATGAGCAACCCATCATCATCATCATCATCATGTCAATTGCCCTTATCATCACATTCATTATTACCATCATCATCAGCATGAGCACCCATCATCATGATCATGCCATCATTGTCATCTATACCATTGCCCTTATCATCAACATTCATTTTAACCATCATCACATCATGAGCCACCCATCATCATGATCATCCATCTTGTCAGTCTATACCATTGCCCGTTATCATCAACATCCATTATTACCATCATCATCAGCATGACACCCATCATCATGATCATCCTCATTGTCAGTCTATACCATTGCCTATATCATCAACATCCATTATACCATCATCATCAGCATGAGCAAAGCCCATCATCCATGATCATCCATTCATTGTCAAGTCGATACCATTGCCCTTATCATCACATTCCATTATTACCATCATCATTCCAGCATGAGCACCCATCATCATGATCTCCATCATTGTCAGTCTATACCTATTGCCCTTATCATCAACAATCCATTATTACCATCATCATCAGCATGAGCACGCCATCATCATGATCATCCATCATTGGCAGTCTATAACCATTGGCCCTGTATCAAAACTCAACATTCATTATTACCTATCATCATCATCATGAGCACCCATCATCATGATCATCCATCATTGGCAGTCTATACCATTGCCCTTATCATCAACATCCATTATTACCATCATCATCAGCATGAGCACCATCATCATGGAGCATCCATCATTGTCAGTCCTATACCATTGCCCTTATCATCAACATTCATTATTAGCCCATCATCATCATCATGAGCCCCATCATCATGATCATCCATCATTGTCATCTATACCATTGCCCTTATCATCAACATCCATTATTACCATCATCATCAGCATGAGCACCATCATCATGATCATCCATCATTGTCAGTCTATACCATTGCCCTTATCATCAACATCCATTATTACCATCATCATCAGCATGAGCACCCATCATCATGATCATCCATCATTGTCAGTCTATACCATTGCCTTATCATCAACATCCATTATTACCATCATCATCAGCATGAGCACCAATCATCATGATCATCCATCATTGTCATCTATACCATTGCCCTTATCATCAACATCCATTATTACCATCATCATCAGCATGAGCACCCATCATCATGATCAATCCATCATTGTCAGTCTATACCATTGCCCTTATCATCAACATCCATTATTACCATCATCATCAGCATGAGCACCAATCTCATCATCATCATTGTCAGTCTATACCATTGCCTTATCATCAACATCCATTATTACCATCATCATCACATGAGCACTCATCATCATGATCATCCATCATTGTCATCTATACCATTGCCCTTATCATCAACATACATTATTACCATCATCATCAGCATGAGCACCCATCACATGCATCCATCATTGTCAGTCCTATACCATGGCCCTTATCATCAACATCCAGACCATCACATCACATGCACCAATCATCAGCACATCATTGATCAGCACCCGTGGCCTTTCATGATGAGCACCCATCCCCATCATCGCCCTTGTCATCTATACCATTGCCCTTACATCAACATTATTCATTACCATCATCATCCTTATCCATCACATCCGGCCATCATTATTATTGCCCCATCATCATCATCACAGCATGAGAACCCCATCATCAGATCATCCCCATCATACCATGCCCTTATCATCCACATCCATTATTCCATCATCATCATACATCATCTCATGATCATCCCTCATTGTCGTCTATACCATTGGCCTTGCCCTTACATCAACATTATTATAACAGTTTCAAAGCATGATCATCAGCATGAGCACCCATCATCATCCATCATTGTCAGTCATTGTCATCTGCCCTATTGCCTTTACCTCATTATGAACATCATCATCAAGCATCAGCATGAGCAACGCCATCCAATCATCATCATGAGCATCCATCATTGCCCTTTCATCACCCTCAGTCGTCTCATACACCATCCGCATGCACCCATCTCCTTATCACAATTTTGCCATCATCATTATTACCATCATCATCAGCATGAGCACCCATCATCTGATCATCCATCATTGTCAGTCTATACCATTGCCCTTATCATCAACAGTCTTATTACCATCATCATCATCATGAGCACCCCTCATCAGATCATGAACCAGCTTGTCAGTCCTATACCATTGCCCTTATCACATCCACATCCCACATCCTGAGCCCAGCATCATGAGCATCCATCATCATAACCAGCCTTTATCATCAACATCTTATTCCATCATCTCATCATGACACCCCCCATCATCATCCATCTAGCCCCATTGTCCCTTATCATCACATTCTTATTAGTCCGATACCATTGATCATCCTCATTGTCAGTCAACAATCATTATTACCATCAGCATCATCACATGAGCCCATCATCATGATCATCCATCATTGTCAGTGCTATACCATTGCCTTTTATTCATCAACCCCATATTACCATCATCATCAGCATGAGCACCCATCATCATGATCATCCATCATTGTCAGTCTATACCATTGCCCTATCATCAACATTCATTATTACCATCATCATCATCATGAGCACCCATCATCATGATCATCCATCATTGTCAGTCTATACCATTGCCGTTATCATCAACATTACATTATTACCATCCATCATCGCATGAGCACATCATCATTATCATACACCATCCATTGTTCATCAGATAACCTTGCCTTTCATCAACATTCCATCATGAGCACCCCATCATCCAGGAGTCATACCTCATGAGTCATCCTGACTATCATCATCATCATTATTACCTCACATCAGCATGAACACCCATCCATCATGATCATCCATCATTGGCAATCATAATACAGGCCCTTATCTCAACATTCACATTCCTTACATTACCAAAGCATCATCAGCATGAAGCACCCATCATCATGATATCCATCATTGTCGTCTATACCCATTGGCCCTTAAATCATCAACATCCATTATTCCATCATCATCCATTAGCCCCGATCATCATGATCATCATGCATTGTCAGTCCATACATTTGCCCTTATCTCCACCATTCATCTATTACCATCATCCCATCAGCATGAGCACCCATCATCATGATCAACCATCATTGTCATTCTATACCATGCCCTTATCTCAACATTCATTTATTACCATCTCATCATCATGTAGCATCATCATCACCATCCAGCATTGTCAGTTATAACCATTGCCCTTACATCATCATTCATTGTATACCTATCAATCCCATTGAACCCATCATCAATTATCCTCCATCATTGTCAGTCATCCTCAGCAATCATCCATTATTCAATCATCATCATGAGCACCCATCATCATCATCATCCATCCCCCTTGATCAGTCTATACCATTGCCCTTTATAGCATCAACATCATATTACATCTATCATCATCGCATGATCACCCATCATGATCCTCCATCATTGTCATCTATCCCATTGCCCTTATCATCAACATTCATTATAACATCACATCATCAGCATGATCACCCATCCTCCCAATGATCATCTCATTTGTCCCTATAACCATTGCCTTTTATCATCAACATTCATTATATTCCATCATCATCATCATCAGAGACACACCTCAATCATCATGATCATTGATCATCCATCATTGTCAGTCTATACCATTGCCCTTATCATCAACATTCCTTATTACCATCACATCATCCATGAGCACCCATCATCGGAGCACTCATCATCATCCATTGATGATCCATCATCCTTTAACATCAACATCCTTATTCCCATCATCATCAGCATCATCCACCATTATTGGTCATGATTGAACCATCGTCAGCAACATATTACCGATCATCATCAGCATGAGCACCCCTCATCATCCAGCATTGTCAGTCTAATACCCATTGCCGTTATCATCAACATCCTTATTCCATCACCTCATCCTGACACCAATTCCATCATCATACATTAGTCTATAACCATGCCCTATCATCACCTTTATCATCATTCCTTATTCATCATCACATCATACGCATGAGCAACATCTCATACATCCATCCATTGTCCACTACCCTACCATGCCTTTATCCTCACTCCATATTACCATCTCCATGGCATCATAGCCCCAATCAATCATGATCATCCATCCTTGTCAGTCTATACCATTGCCATTATTACCATCATCATTCAGACCATGCACAACATTCACCCCATCATCATGGAGCACCCATCATCATGATCATCCATCATTTGTCAGTCTATACCATTGCCCTTATCATCAACATTCATTATTACCTCATCATCATCCAGCATGAGCACATCCATGATCATCCATCATTGATCAGACATTCCATCATCATGATGAGCCACCGCCGAAATCAATGATCATCCATCATTGCCCCTTATCATTCAACATTCAATTATTACCTCATCATTGAAGCACTCCATATCATGATCATCCATCATTGTCAGTCTATACCATTGCCCTTATCATCAACATCAATATTACCATCAGCATCAGCATGAGCACCCATCATCATGATCATCCATTCATTGTCAGTCTATACCATTGCCCTTAGCATCAACATTCATTATTACCATCATCATCATCATGAGCACCATCCTCAATCATCATCCATCATTGTCAGTCTATACGCATTGCCCTTATCATCAAACATCATTATTACCATCATCATCAGCATGAGCACCATCATCATGATCATCCATCATTGTCAGTCTATACCATTGCCCTTTATCATCAACATCCAGTATTACCATCATCATCAGCATGAGCACCCATCATCATGATCATCCATCATTGTCAGTCTATACCATTGCCTTATCGATCAACATTCATTATTACCATCATCATCAGCATGAGCACCCATCATCATGATCATCCATCATTGTCAGTCTATAACCATTGCCCTATCATCAACATTCATTATTACCATCATCATCAGCATGAGCACCCAGCATCATGATCATCCATCATTGTCAGTCTATACCATGCCTTTTCATCAACATTCATTATTACACATCATCATCAGCATAGCACCCATCATCATGAAATCCATCATTTCAGTCTATACCATGCCTTATCATCAACATTCATTATTACCATATCAGCATGAGCTCATCATGATCAATCATTGTCAGTATACATGCCCTTATCATAACTCATATTACCATTGCATAGATATCCATCAACATCTCATTATCATCAAATCATCATCACGTCATCTCACAAGAACCCATCATAATGATCATCCATCATTGTCAGTCTATACACATTGCCCTTATCATCACATCAATTATTACCATCTTCATCATCATGAGCACCCATCATCACGATCATCCATCATGTCATTCTATACTTGCCCTTAATCATCAACATCCATTTATTAACCGTCATCATCAGCATGGGCACCGATCATCATGATCATCCATCATTGTCCAGTCCCATACCATTGCTTTAATCATCAACATTCATTATTACAGTGATGATCACATCTCCTTTCTTTAGTAAGAGAAAGACCTGGTTATCTTTCATACTTGTTTCAACTTCTGTGTAACCAGTGCAAGACACCTTACTTCCTGGATAGCAGAAGTCCACATTGAAGCAAAGTTATTTACCCCTTTACATAATATCTACTGACTTATGTTACAGGAAGACAGAATGTCAATGAAGCAAAGCAAGCAGCCACCAAGAAACTGAAGCTTCTTCCAGTAATATTAAAGCACCTTAACAAGTGAGTAATTGTATCGGTTTTCTCAAAGCTTCTCCAAGGCTTCTTCAAGCTTCACAATTACCACCAGTGAGTGATGCATTCACCTGACACATTACAGCTTGTGGGTTTTCTGTTTTATTTTCCTCTGCATCTTTCATCATTGTCTTTCGTCATCTTTTAAATTCCAATTTCCGCTGTGTCTAACCTTATTTTTATTCATTTTACAAAAAATCGTACTGCAGGCATAATTTAAAGCTGAATAATGTTTCTTTCTTTCCAGAGCTGATTTACAGTTCACATTTATAGATTCTGGGATTCTTAATGGAATTAAGGTACATATATTTTATAAATGACGTTGTTAAAGTCTTTTGAATATTAAGAAATGTTTTGATGTTTGTATGTTTGTAGGATTGGCTGTCACCCTTACCCGATGGCTCATTACCTCATTTACAAATAAGAACAGGTCTTCTCAAGATATTGTCTGCAGTAAGCATTAATCATCTTTCTAAATCATTATGCACAATAGAAAATCTCAGTATTGATTATTGTGCAATATAAGTTGAATAAATTATTATTATCATCATCATCATCATCATTTTTTTTTTTTTAATATAACACAAAACTGAAAAGTTTCTAGCTGCTTGAAAAAGCTGGAACGCTGTGGCTGCTGTTGCTGTCATCGTTGCTGATGCTATTGGTGCTTTTGTTTCTGCTGCGGCTATATTTGCTGTTGTCGTTGCTGCTGCTATTGCTGTTGCATCTAGTGATTCTGTATTGGTTGTCGTTTCTTTGCGTATTCTTAAAGACTACGTATAACGTATTCCCATTTCTCGTTTTGTTGCTAGTTTCCAGCACTGGACACAGGGGCATTAAAGATGAGTGGACTTGGTAAAGCTGTTATGTATCTGTACCGACATCCTAAAGAGATAAGACAGAATAAGGACATGGCAGGCAAGCTCATCAGTAAGTTACGCAAGAGAAAGGGGAGGGGAGGGGCACGTTTTATGGGGGGGAAGGGTTGGAGAGGTAGTGCATTATCCATAAAGGTAACTTAACAGTGGTATCTGGGTAATATACAGATTCATGTCAATAATCATTTTCCTCGCTCCCCTCACCACACCTACTAAGATGTAATAACATTAGAAGCCTTAAAAGCATTTTGTAGGTATTTTTTTAAAAAGCTGTATATCTTGTCTAAGATGAATGGGCTAGGCCTATATTCGGAGTAACATCCAACTTCAAGTCCATGTCCCGAGAAGAAAGAGAAGAACGAGATTATCAAAACATGTCTAAACGAAGAAGACTCAGTTCTACAGATGAAGGCAGCAAGACACCTCGTTCTATTGACCGTGCTCTCCACGGAGACAAAAAGTAAGCTTTTTGATATTATCTAGCGATAGAGTAGACTATAAAGGCTGGTTTTCCCTTGACATGAAGTGAAAACCAGAAAATTAGAGTCAGAAGTGCATCAGAAGCGGAATAGCCCACTTCCGAGATATGCTTCGCTTGTCACGCACAAAGGTTTCAGCATGAGGCTACGTGCTAAATGCTCAGTCATTCGTGACTGGCGGTAAGAATAAATTTTATTTAGCACGTAGCCTCGTACGGAAACCTTTGTGCGTGACAAGCGAAGCATATCTCAGAAGTGGAATTGGAATAATCGGAAGGTTTTCATTGCTTGGTTTGTGCATAAACTGCTTCCGAATCCAACTCCGTTGCAAGTAAAAAGCTAAGTAGGAATGAACCACGTCGTCACGGTGTCTGAACTTGTCACGCAATAAGGCGTGACTACTCCTGTCACGGTGATGGTGAGCTTGTCACTTGATAGGGTGTCACGACCTATATGTAAGATGCGGACCAATCACAGAGCGCAAGCCAACTGCTAAAGGTACCGACACGGTCACGGAACAGCAGGTTCACGCCAAATATTTTCCACAATCAAAACTTATGTACTTATTAAACCCTATTAATATTATTATTATTGATGTCGTTGCCTAGAGCTGCTCGTCCTGGTGAGAAGGGCTTTATCATGAGAGCGCGCGTCCCTGCGCCATCCAACAAGGACTACGTCGTTAGACCCAAGACAAACCTGGATAGCATGGACTTCAGAAGAGTAAGCAATCACATCTTTTCTATCTTTTTTAAAGAAATTCAATTACTCACGTACTGTTCCTGATAAAAATGCACACTCCATCCCAACAATAATTCTCTTGACCACAGGTAACCCGTATATTTTGAATGACACGCCTATAGCCCAATTAAATACTACCGTACTGTTCCTGATACAAATGCCCATTCCATCCCGACAATAATGTACCACAGGTAACCCATATATTTTGAGTGATACGTCTATATCCCAATTAAATACTAAGCATGCAAAAGATTACAAACCGTTTTTCTTGTATTTACCAGAATTCTCCAAAACTTCTTAGTCGAGTTGATAAACAAATGAGAAAGTTCAAGGATAGAAACAAAACAAAGGATGCAACTCTCGTCACCATCAGCATCGAAGGGCGAAAAATGGCACTTTAGCCTGTAGTCATTTCATGTAGGATATACAGACGATAGGTATTATCGTGATTGGACGATTACTGAACGTTTCCGTGTGTTCTGATTGGTTGAAAGAGAAAGCCATTTGAGAGTCACACTATTCAAGCTACTTTCTTTATTTTCTTCATGTTCGCTGTTTGTAGACAGACTTTTGTCTACAAATTGTTCTGTTACTGAAATGTATATTGTAAATATTTGAAGGCTTACATTACTGAATGATAAAATATTAACACTGTAAACTAAGAAAAAATATAAGCAAGCCTCGATGAATAGTCATTCTGTTGTATTTTTTAGTTGTTACCCTCTCTGAATACATTGAAACATTGCTTTGGAGAGCTTGGAGGAGAGAGACTAACGATCAGTCTACTTTCTCTCTTCGTACCATACATAAGTACGCATTGTAACAACTAAACATCTCTGTGCCTTCCAGTGATTCCAAGTACAGACCTGGACCAATAAATAAAAAGTTTGATATAACCTTGTTGATTGCTTGTATACGAACAGTGCATCCTCTTTCCCACATCCTACCCATTATTTCCCGTGAAATAAGTGGAAGTCAAAGGAAGAATGGTAGCGAGTTTTTTTCCTGCCGGAAATTGTGGGGCGTAATATAAGGAGGAAAAGGGAAGGCTCTGTAGCATTTGTTCCACTTCTAATGCTTACTTAATTCATTCCGCATTTTACAAACCTATTCATTTGATAGTTTATCCTCCGTTTAGGTACACTTGCTTTCATTTTATTGACTGTGTAGGACCATACTTCCAGACATCGAGTGCTGAACCGTCGTATGGCAGTGCGAAGCATTTACGGCTACGCCGGAGATTTCGACCCCCGACACCGCTATCCAAGGACTTACAGACTGATCAGGAAGCTCGGTCGAAGCCTAAGGGAGAGGTTAGTCGGCCCCTAGACCGTAGATGATTAACCCCTTGCTATGACCAGCAGTCCCGGTTTGAAGCCAGTGTCGCTGATCACTACTCACCCATAGTCAGCCTTTTCCGTGTGGGATGCGTTTTGCAAAAATAACGCGCTAAACATATTTACACGCAAACTCAGTTGAATAAAAATTAAAATGGTCATAGTTTGTATCCTTAACGAAAACATTACAGTTGTATTTATATGGATAAAAGGTCTTCACCAGTTACAAGGCAACCCTGCCGATACTTAAAAATACAAATATTAGAATTTTCCTTAATTTGAACAGACTTTTCATTAATGTTTACATTCACACCTGATATAATCAAATAGCTAGTTTTAGTACAAATTGAGATATTTTGTAAATCGACCAAAAACCGCAGGCTCTTTCTAGAACATTGCTGACTTTAGTTCAAGAATTATGCGTGTTTTTTTCCAAGACACTTTAAAGGTTCTTGCAAACCAGGAAAACGGCATCAAAAAGTATTGGATTATCGTGCGGTCGTCACCTGTTGTTTACCCTAACACTCAGTCGGTTGGCGGCAAAACAAGCTTCTTTCCTTCGCTGCTTTCTATATTAAATTATTAACTGCAGAAACATTGGAAGTAAATAACAAAAAAGATTTAGTTATATCAGGTACCCAACTGCGATTCTATTGTCAGACTGTGAAAATATTTACGAAGCCGCAGTCGGATAGGAATGCGAAAAAAAAACCAAGCGGAGAAAAGTAGTATTTTTGTTTGATATTTTTAAAATTTTACTACGAATGTTATGCATTACATTGACACTTTAATAATTATTACCACGCATTATTACCATGTGTCTTTCTCTTAATTTCTACACCTAAGAAAATTAGTTGTGTATTTTGAAAAGAAAGACACCAACATAGTGATGCTAATTGAGTTAAAATGAATTACAAACATAATGAAGTTTATAACAATTCAGTGTTGAATTTAAAGAAATTGTTTTGAATCGAATTGTGTAGCTTTCAAGACAAATCTCCAGCTTCCATAATGTTCCAATCCTTATGAGGAATGCGGAATACAACACCATTAACGTTATTTTGCGACTCTCTTATTAAACGCTCACTTTTATTTGGTGAGGCGAAATTCAAACTGAGAGTTTCCATCAATTTTTAATTCGTTAAAGGTTTAGTCATACGTCAATGTAAAAATCAACAAAAGTTAAACCTCAACCACTAAAGTCTTGGCTAATGTTCACGACGAAAATGAACGCAATGCATCCAGATGAAATGCTCTACTGAGATTCAGTCAGGTTCAAGTTCGATGCTTTTAGCTTGTCCAGTGAGGATTTTCCAATTGGTTTTGTTATCGTGTAGTTCAATAAGCACCTCAGATGCTAATCAAAGCAGTGCGATCAGCCGATTTCTTATTTTTCATGCGACATGTAAAATCCGAGTTGGCAGTTACTGGTAAAAATGACGGAGCGTGTGGTGATAAATGTTAGTGGAACAACCTTTGAAACCTTACCCGAGACTCTGAAACGATTTCCCAAGACATTACTGGGATCTCCAAGAAAAAGACGAAGATACTACGACACGTCTATGAAAGGCTATTACTTCAATCGCCATCGAATTGCATTTGAATACATATTATTCTATTATCAATCAAATGGAAGGCTAGTCTTGCCTGTCGATGTACCCTTTCGTATTTTTACTGAGGAGGTCCAGTTTTTTCAGCTTGGAGAACAAGCGCTTAATTCCATTGCTAAAGGAATGTTGAAAAATAAAAATAAATTACCGAACGGAACTTGGAGACAGAAATTATGGAATCTCTTTGAGCAACCGGATACGTCTATTTTAGCTCGAATAATTGCCATGTTCTCAATATCTATGGTTGGTGTTTCATTGGTATTGTCTTGTATAGAGACCATTCCTTCATTGAGAGTGCAAGATTGCTTAGATAGTGTACCGTCGAACAATAACAGCACCGTGCAATTTGAAGAACCATCGTATAACAACACTACAGGTTCTACTGGTTCTTTCACAAGATGTCAACAAAGACCCTTAAATGTGTTTATCTATGTGGAGACCATTTGCTATGTCTGGTTCCTACTGGAGTATTTGATTCGTTTATTGTCGTCTCCTGATAAAATCGACTTTTTCTGTTCTCTTCTCAATGTCATAGACTTATTAGCCATATTTCCATACTTCATCATCCTCATTGCTGGAAGCGAAAGGGTAGTTTCTCTATCTGTTCTGCGCATCACAAGATTGTTCCGAGTCTTCAGGATATTAAAGTTAACGCAGTATTCTAGTGGTCTTCGCATCTTAGGAAACACGATGCGCGCTAGTATGAAAGAACTCGAGATGGTGATGCTGTTTGCCCTTATTACAGTAGTCCTGTCTTCCAGCGCTATTTATTATGCAGACATAGATAGCAGTGAGACGAATTTCAACAGCATCCCAGGAGCAGCTTGGTGGAGTATAACAACTATTACTACAGTAGGCTATGGGGACTTGATACCCGTCACAGGACTCGGGAAATTCGTAGGATGTATCTGCGCAGTGCTTGGGGTTCTGATATTCTCTCTCCCTGTCATGGCATTTGCTACAAACTTCAACGCGTATCTCAAGTGTGAGCCAATACGAGGACAGCTGATGGACAGGAAGGCTAGCAGCAAGTCCTTCAAACGATCTAGTTCTTATTCTTCATACCGAACAAGTACTGACTACTGACATAATCATGTTAGTTGGCTGGCTGCCTTGAATGGATTATTTTTAGGGGAAAGGACCCATAATCAGTAATCTAACCCCCCACCCCTCCCCCTCTCCGTTGTTGTAATAAAAAAATGTCCCCTCCCTTGTTTTCGATTCTGTTTATTCATAGTTAATAGAGATTAACTATTAACTATGGTTTATTGTAAAAGTGCTTGAACCTCTCGAGCCTGATTCCTTAATGAAAACACCCCCTTCAAATTCCACCGCCCTTCCCCCTCCCCGGTAAAAACAACGGTCACCTAGAGCGTGTATTGACTGGATGACCGAGTCTAAATTTAATGCAGACAACTACTGACCCAGATAAGCCAAGATTTGCAAACTCTCCAATGATTCTCAGATGTCATTCAAGAATGAACAATCGCCTTATTAACTACATCATAAAGGTTTTCCTTGTAACAAATGTAAATGCAGTGCAATTAAATTGTCACTATTTGAAAAATCAGTTTTCAAGCGTTTGTTCATCAGGCTTGGCCAGATAACCTGAAGCCAGTTGTAGGCCAAATATACACTGCAATTCAAGTGTATCAATGTGCGTCATGATCTTGACTGAGAGTAAATGATCTTTATATACTGATGTATTCATTCTATTAATGGTTATTTGGGTTATAGCTACAGAAGAGGAAAACTGAAATATCATTGACTTGCCAGTAATTTAAGAAAATTTCAGTCATGAGATAAAATACTAACACATCGAGAAGAATTACACGTACCTGAAGTAAAGAAAAGGTAAAATGAAACGGAAGCGATAAAATATACCAAACAAACATTTTCCTCTTGTTTTGATTGTGCGATGGATATTGTTTTTTTGAAAAAGCTGCGCGCACTATTTGATACTTTATCTAATAACGTGGAGCATATCTTTACTTAATATCAAGATCTTTATTAATGTATGGTACTCACTTTGACCGCATCAAATCTCTTCTTGTTTGTAAACTTTTGTTTGGCAAAAAGGAAAGAATACATTTGACGGGAGCAAAGTGATCCTAGATAACAATCTGAGCCAAAGGTCGACACGGCAAGAAGAAGTCGTAACCACGAAAAGAGAGTGACTTTGCGTAGTGGGTTGGCTGTCGCTCGCTTCTTTTTCATCATTCTTCCATTTTCTTTACTTCTTTCTCCTTTCTTTCCCACCGTTTCCTTCATTTTTTTAACTTCTTTTTCCCCTTTTTTAATTTTTGTTTTTATTTTCTTTATTATTTTACTTAGTATTATTCAGTTCCTTTTCGACGCAGCCATGACTCGAGGGGCCTACCAATATAAATATTCATTCATTATGTCCGCAAAAAGCTAAAACTCATCGGATTGGCCCCAAATTGCGTACAGAGACAAATAACAGCAGCAAAAACACACAGGCAAAAATTGGTAAGCTAGCTACAAAATTTGCTAAAGATATTACATTCCTTCGTACATTGCTTGGGCTTCCTGTGGTGTACGGCGCTAAAGACGGGAGTTAGCGTTGTCGGGGTTCCTGTGTGGTAACCAAGATATCTTGACAACAAACCTTCAAGATGGCGTCTGCGAATCCACTTCTGACTTTAGAGCGAATGTTAAACGGAAAAACCACACTAAAAACACAGAAAACAACCCACAATAATATCATATGTAAGCTATTAATCATTCAAAGCCATTTTTAAGCGTGTATTTTAATTAAATTAACTTTGCTTGAAAGCAAAACATGGAGAATGTTTCCGATATTTGTAGCTTGGTATTCATTCGAATGAAGCCATTTTAGTCTATGATAAACTTTTTATATTCACGAGTTCGATATATTTCAAATTTTACAAATCACAGAACCTTGTTTCTAAAGAATTCGAAGTTTTTTGGTATCACTGTGTCTTGATTATTTAGGGTCAGTGAAGAGGGACCCTGAGATCTCCAGCATGCAAAATATGTACCAATCCCTTATCCCCTTCTATATGAATCCTACTTTTGCTTCATTATATAATAGAGAGAAGACTAAATAGGAATAGAGTGTAATAGAATGCCAATCTTGTTTTAGTTCATGATTGCATCAAATTAATATGTAGTCTCTTGGCTGTCTGTATGACCTTGAATATTTTACCTTTTATTAGGTATTGGCACAGAACTACTTAATGAATTGAGAAAAGTAATGGAAGAGGACAAAGACAAAGCCATCAAAGAAGCTGTAAGTCTTTCTTGATATACTTTACTGACTGCCGAGTCAAAACTCCCTGGAAATTATAATTTGGGAGGCATGGGTAGAATTGGATGCTAATGTGTCACTTTCACCACTGTGAGCCCAATAGGTCGGGCCACTGGTTCGAGCCATGAAGATGCCACATGTGAATTGAGTTGTAGCACAGCAGAGAACACATTCCCCAATAAAAATCAACATGTGAGTCGAACGTTGTGTGCATAAAATAGTAAAAGGCCCTGTTACACATTGAAACTTTTAGCTTAAAATTGTGTGCACCAGCATTGCAAGACCAGTTTCACTGGGTTGTTACATGGTGCATTTTTGTCCTGGAACTTTTTTTGATGCACAAGTTTTGGTTGCACAGTAGAAAGCAGTTCCACTTTTTGTGACAAAAGCCAAAATTGTACCATATATATTTTCTTAATTACTTGGCTCCGACAACTAGCCAAAATTCCATTTTTTTAAGATTAACTATTGATGATTAAACGTAACTTGTTCTAACCATATGTCCAAGAAATTATCAAATATTGCTTATGCTCTATGAGTAGATATTCAGCCTAAGTCCTCCAATGTATTGATATTGATTCCAGTTGGCAGAAGCAGAGGCCAGAGCTCTTGCTGAAAGGATGCAAGCACTAGAAGAACTTAGAGAGAAAATGAATGATGAGAGGGAACAAGCCCTAGAGGAAGCAAGGATGGTAAGGTTTGCATGTAGTGTTATTTGGCACACTCACCTTTTATCCCAGGTCAGGGGTCTCTAGGTTAACTCCTGGACTTGGCATCACATAGTATTTTTAATAGCTATTTGAATGCTGTTGGAGCAGTTTTTGTGTAATTATCAATGATAGGGTGTAACAAATGAGTAAAGGGGATTGGAGGCAATCTAAGACTATCATCACATTAAGGATAAGTAGCGATATTCCTTGGGTTGCTTGACCTTTTACCTTGGACGTAATATTTTCCCATTTCAGACCATGTGTCATCCTCTAGAGTACTATTTCTTTGTTTAACGGTTGTGAATGAGAAGGGAAACTAATAATTGAAGCAACTCAAACAATAGACTTTTATTCCCAAGCTCATTCCCAATAGCCTTTGATTAAAAATAGGAAAACAACTCCCTTGTAAAATGATATTAATATTTATTTAATAATATTGATAATTCTTCAGAAAGCAGAAGAACAAATGGCTGAAATCAAGTATCGTTGTGAGGTAGCGGAGAAGAAGCGAGCTCGTCTCGCCTGGGAGAAATACATGAAAGAGAAGGCCGATGCTCTAGCTGACGCGGCGAGGAAAGCTGAAGAAGAGAAACAAGATGCTCTGAAGGAACTGACTGAATCACTCACGAGGAAGCTGAGAAATGAAGCTGCTTTAGAAAGAGAAAAAGCGGTTGGAGAAGCGCTTTCTATAGCGAGAGTAAGTCAAAAAAAGTTTTTCCCCGCTGTGTGAATCTTGACGCGCATTTTCCATTGTTAGTAACTTTTCTCGCCACACATTTTCTCTCATACGCGCGTTCAGACAAAAGCGCGGGAAACTATGAACTTTCATATTTATTTACTGAATGATCTTGACTAGGATTATTACCGACATTATTTTCTCGTAGAAAAAATTCGAGAGAAAACTAAAGGAAACGATAGACAAAACAACAGCTGAATGTAACGCCATGGCCGAAGCAGAAGCAAAACGCGTGACCAGAATACACAAGAACCAAGTGGAAGGTCTCAACCAGAGGTATCACTCCACGTGAAGGGGTCTTCTGTTAGGTTCACTCAACATCCACTACCACTACATTAAATATTCGATGCATGCAACACTAAACTTGTCAGTTGCTAATTTTTTACGGAGGGAGGAAAACCGGAGAACCCGGAGAAAACCCTCGTGGCAAGGGAGAGAACAACACATCAAAGAAACTCAACTCACATGTTGATCTTTTATGGAGGGAGGAAAACCAGAGAACCTGGAAAAAAGCCCTCTTGGCAAGGTAGAGAACGGCACGTCAAACAAACTCATCTCTTCACATATGTGGCTCAGTCGGGAAGGATACTTTAATTATTAGTATAACTTGATCTTTATCGCTTTCGACCTCTTTTTTAGGATAAACCAATTAAATGAAATACTTGATACCGAGAGAGACTCCGCCAAGAAGCTACACGAAACACATATTGTAAGTAAAGATAACCCTTTTGTGTTTGGGCTACCTGTGGTAGCGGCTAGGGGGAGCAGTAAGGGTACGAGTCCGGCGAGAAAGTAGTCCTGGTTAAGGTGGTGTTGGGGTTGGTTGTCGCCTGCTATTCAGCTGATTATTGGATGCATTTCTCATCAGCATGTTCTAAAGTTCTTTAAGAAACTTTCGTTTTTCCAAATATTCTCATCCTATCCTACAAATCTATCCAAGCGGTTTAACGTATTAGTTCACAATAATCTAACGACAGAGTAACTGATATTCTTCCTAGGCCTTGAAAGAAGATTACAAAAGGTTTCAAAACATAACAAGAGGATATCATTCTGACTTCTTGCTGAGATGACACAAGTACAGCTCTCTTCTTGTCGGTGTGGAACGAACAGCTGATCTTGCCAGATTCCAATTCAAAAATCAAAAGGGACTAAAATAATTTAAAGTAATATCAAATAGATATTTTGGTGTAAACACAACGCTCGTTTCACGGCTATGGCATATTTTTCAAAGCAGTTTATAACATGTCTGTTGCAATGGGCCTGACACGAGCGCTCTTTTATGATGTCGTCAGAAGAGAAGGATATTCTAGGAGTGCATCAGCATGGTGCTGACTCGTAGCCTCCACAGTGTTGGAAGAGACGGGCTTCGTTTCATGTAGTGATTGGAGCAATGTGGAGTAAACATGATGTCATGTCAGTGTGTGAGTATGATGGTGGCAGGACGTCTGTCACGACGAAAACAGTATCTTTCAAACAAAAATAATGTTTTTGGCCACAGATTTGTTTGTGCATAATCATGATTATACAGTAATCACAAGATAACGTGTTCAAAACACGATATTTATGTTTGTGTCTGTCAAACACCGAAAGCTTAAAGTCCTTTTGATGGTGTTTGTGTTTAGAATTACGCTTCATTATAGATTACTCTATCCATAATAAAGACTAAGGCGGTCGGTACTTGCCTATAACAATACAATTTGTTTTCTATGGGTGATTCTTTCTCGAGAAGCAAACAGATTTAAAGGCTTGATTGCGCATGCACTGAAGTAGTTGGAAGTTTTATTATTTGTGGTATAATATGCTACACATAAGGCCCTGGCTAAACGAGGAAACGTGTTTCCAGAAACATGTTTACCGCGCGCATGTTTCCTCGATGTTTCCCAATTTAGCCACATGCGAAACATTGCTGCGTGCAACAAATTTTGCTTCCAAGACGCAAAAAGTGTTTTTGCTGTACGGCAGAAAAAATTATATGTTTCCAAGACGCATGGAAACATTGTTTCCCGGTGTTTCCTGACAGTTTTGCCACCTTAGGAAACATTTAGGGAAACATGTTTCCTCGTTTAATAATGGCCTAACAGTTGTTAAAGAAAACATCGATTACACGCAAAAAATCTTTTGCAATTTAGATTACAGTTAGGAGATGTATTTCTAAAATATACGGTGAGCACATCTATCGTCTTCAGTTATAGTGGACGTAAAATGTATAAATGTACACCATCAACTCTTATGCTCTAGAAATTATTACCCAGAACACGACAGATGAAAAACTATCACCGATTCCTCTCACAGCGCATGCGTAAGATTTTGGTACCGTAAGGAATTATGGGGTTGAATCCAACTAAAACCTATGAAAGCCGAGCTCTGCACGCAGTCTTCGCTTTAAAGTCACATGAAGTTGTGAGCATCTCCGGGTAAGATTTTTTTACGCCTTTGAAAATCAAGGTATTCAGTCGTCACTCGTTTGTCTTTACCAAGCTTAACTTGCAGTATAATTTGGTCTTGTGATGTCTAGCCTTCCTTCTGACGCATAAGATTCTATCAAAGGTAAGATGATATTGATGAGTACTCTGTGCAGCTAGAATATTGCTGACTAATATGGTGTCTTCATTGTAAGTTATGCCCAAATGAATCATTTCTATTTTACTGGTCCAAACTGTCTTTACAGGTCAGCCATGTCCTGCATTCTTGGAGAAGGACAAACCAAAGTGCGAGCAAACAGCAGCAGAATTCCTCAAGTTTCGCGCACAATTCAGAAGGGAGATCGTTGACTTTTTTGGTAAGACTAAAATCCAAGAAATGTCAAGGTAAATCATAGTGGTATTAGCAGAGACCCAGTATGTGTAATTCTCTTTACTTTGTGTGTGTGTTTACTTATTTCTTTACCTTTCCATCAGTTTTCTTGTAATGTGATTGAATGTAGAAAAATAATAAAGTATTATTTAAGAAAGAGTGTTTTTTCAAAGGATATCGATTACTAACCAATTACATGACTTTTAATCTAAACTGTCGTCAGTCGGGCACACATTTTCGTCGTCTGTTCGCTTTTTTTTCTTTTTCTTTTTGTTTTTCTTCTCTTTTCTTTTTTTTTTTTTTTTTTTTTTTTTTCTCTTTTTTCTTTTTTTTTTTCTTCTACTTTTCTTTGTCTTTTTTTTTTTTTCTAGTGTATTTTCAGCAGTTTTTCTATTTTCCATAATCGTTCTATTTTTCGAATGCAAATGCGAATGATTTCAGTGATGACATAGATTATCCAGTATCTGTTTTCTGACCTGGCGACGAATATCTCTAAAACCGATGATATAAATGACAGGATTTATACTAGAATGAAGAGCCAGTAAAGTAAGACACGCAAACGCAAATGTTACAGTCGCAGTGCTCACTCCGTACGAAACAATTACAACTAGACTGCAAATAAATGGTGCAAAGCAAAGCAATAAGCAGACAAGAACAATAACCATCGTTTTTAAAGTTTTTCTGTATTTCAGAACATTGAAAGTACTTTGCAGTTGATTAGGCTGTGATGGATGTACTGTGCGGCCAATATGACGAAGACCGCGATAAGCATTCACGTAGAAACAAATGGTACTCAACAGTAGAAGACCAAGAAAACTGATCAGTGTTGGCACATGAACTTGATGTTGAAGGAATATAGAGGAAAAACCAAAAGGAAGAGAAAACATCCATCCAAGGTAAATTACAAGTCGTACTCGTCTCTTGGTGACTGTTATTCTGTACCGCTGTCTGAGATTGAAAGCCAAGTTTCTGTCGATACTTATCAAAGCGACCATCAAGAACGAAAGGACGCTTAAAAATGTTATAACAAAGCTGTAGATGGAAATGATCTGACAAACACCTTTCGCGTTCTTTTTTAAGATATGAACCATTAACAAGGTCTGTAGTGGATGATATACTAGACCAACAAGAAGATCTGTGAAGGCTAAGCTTGTTATCAATAAATAAGATGGTGTTTGTAGGTTCTGAGTCGTAAAGATGGCACAGTTTATCAAGGAATTACCCACTGACGCAGTCAGCGTTAGAACTACGTTGAAAACCAAGTTGACAATGCTCGGTGTCATGACCTGCTCTAATGCACCTTGTTTGTTCAAAAACTTCGTTAATTCTTCAAAACACTGGGCTTGTGTTGAGTTCATTTTTCGTTCGAGAAAACTCGTTAAGAATCAGGTATTCAAGTGAATGGTTGATTCGCAGTATAGGCTCACCCTTTATGCAAATCAATTGTCTTCAAGTTCGTATTGTATAATAACCAAAGCGTTCAAAACTCCAGCAGAGCTGCCTACTCTTGTGGGAAGACACTTCTTTTATTCCCGCAATAATAAACTTTGCCTCAAAAATAGTCGCATATAATTCCTTTCCTAGTTCAGAATTGTTGATTTGAATGTTTGTTTTCCTCTTCCAAGAACCTTTTCCTCATCAGTTCTAAAGCCGGCTACACGTCTGCTACTTCAAATTACTAGTATTAGCAAGCAGATGCTAAGCAACCAACTCGCAAAAGCTCCGAAAATTACAGAAAAATTATGGCGCGTTAAAGTAGTGACGTCGATGACAATCATCCTTAGAAATTTAACACTTTAACAATGATTAGCAATGGCTTCTGTGGATACAGAAAGTTTTAAAAACAGCTTTACTGATACATTAATTTTTAAATAAAATTAACCTTTTCAAAAATATGCGTTATTTATGAAGGATGCAAAATAGGTTTTTTTTGGTGAAAAAGCATGGACTATAGCCCATGGTTTTGATGGATTTTGGGTCATTTTCACACCTTTTCCAAAAATATACATTATTTATGAAGGATGCCAAATAGGTCATTTTTGGCCATTTTTGGGCAAAAAGCATGGACTATAGCCAATGGTTTTGATCGATTTCGGGTCATTTTCGCGCCTTTTCCAAAAATATTCATTATTTATGAAGGATACAAAATAGGTCATTTCTGAGCAAGAAGCATGGACTATAGCCCATAGTTTTGGCCATTTTTATGCAAATAGCATGGACTATAGCCCAGGGTTTTGATGGATTTTGGGTCACTTTCACACCTTTTCCAAAAATATGCGTTATTTAAGAAGGATGCAAAATAGGTCGTTTTTGGCCATTTTTGGTCAAAACGCATGGACTATAGCCCATGGTTTTCATCGATTTTGGGTCATTTTCACACCTTTTCCAAAAATATGCATTATATATGAAGGATGCAAAATAGGTCATTTTTGGGCAAGAAGCATGGACTATAGCTCATGGTTTTGATGGATTTTGGGTCATTTTCACACCTTTTCCAAAAATATGAATTATTTATGAAGGATGCCAAAAAGGGCATTTTTGGTCATTTTTGATCAAAAACCATGGACTATAGCCCATGGTTTTGATGGATTTATGGTCATTTTCACACCTTTTCCAAAAATATGCATTATTTATGAAGGATGCAAAATAGGTCATTTTTGGGCATTTTTGGGCAAGAAGCATTGACTATAGCCCATGGTTTTGATGGATTTTGGGTCATTTTCACACCTTTTCCAAAAATATGCATTATTTATGAAGGATGCAAAATAGGTCATTTTTGTTAAAAAAGCATGGACTATAGCCCATGGTTTTGATGGATTTTGGGTCATTTTCACACCTATTCCAAAAATATGCATTATTTATGAAAGATGCAAAATAGGTCATTTTTGGGCAAAAAGCATGGACTATAGCTCATGGTTTTGATGGATTTTGGGTCATGCGTTATTTATGAAGGATGCAAAATAGGTCATTTTTGGCCATTTTTGGTCAAAAAGCATGGACTATAGACCATGGTTTTGATGGATTTTGGGTTATTTTCACACCTTTTCCAAAAATATGGATTATTTATAAAAGATGCAAAATAAGTCATTTTTGGCGATTTTTGGGCAATAAGCATGGACTATAGCCCATGGTTTTGATCAATTTTTGGTCAATTTCTTAATGTTCCAAAAACATGCATTATTTATGAAAAATGCGAAATAGCTCTTTTTTGGGTAAAAAGCATGGACTATAGCCTATGGTTTTGATGGATTTATGGTCAATTTCACACCTTTTCAAAAATATGCGTTATTTATGAAGGTTGCAAAATAGGTCATTTTTGGGCAAAAAGCATGGACTATAGCCCATGGTTTTTTATGGATTTATGGTCATTTTCACACCTTTTCCAATAATATGCATTATTTATGAAGGACGCAAAATAGGTCATTTTTGGCCATTTTTAGGCAAAAAGCATGGACTATAGCCCATGGTTTTGATCGATTTTGGGTCATTTTCACACCTATTCAAAAATATGCATTATTTATGAAGGATGCAAAATTGGTTATTTTTGGGCAAGAAGCATGGACTATAGCCCATGGTTTTGATGGCTTTTGGGTCATTTTCACACCTGTTTCAAAAATATGAATTATTTATGAAGGATGCAAAATAGGTCATTTTTGGGCCAGAAGCATGGACTATAGCCCTAGGTTTTGATGGATTTTGGGTCATTTTCACACCTTTTCAAAAATATGCATTATTTATGAAGGATGCTAAATAGGTCATTTTTGGCCATTTTTGGGCAAGAAGCATGGACTATAGCCCATGGTTTGATGGATTTTGGGTCATCTTCACACCTTTTCCAAAAATATGAATTATTTATGAAGGATGCAAAATAGGCCATTTTTATTCATTTTTGATCAAAAGGCATAAACTATAGCCCATGGTTTTGATGGATTTTGGGTCATTTTCACACCTATTCAAAAACATGCGTTATTTATAAAAAATGCAAATTAGGTCATTTTTGGCCATTTTTAGGCAAAAAGCATGGACTATAGCCCATGGTTTTGATGGATTTATGGTCATTTTCACACCTTTTCCAAAAACATGCATTATTTATGAAGGACGCAAAATAGGTCATTTTTGGGCATTTTTGGGTGAGAAGCATTGACTATAGCCCATGGTTTTGATGGATTTTGGGGCATTTTCACACGTTTTCAAAAATATGCATTATATATGAAGGATGCAAAATAGGTCATTTTTGGGCAAGAAGCATGGACTACAGCCCATGGTTTTGATGGATTTTGGGTCATTTTCACACCTTTTCAAAAAATATGAATTATTTATGAAGGATGCTAAATAGGTCATTTTTGGGCAAAAAGCATGGACTATAGCCTATGGTTTTGATGGATTTTGGGTCATTTTCACACCTATTCAAAAAATATACATTATTTATGAAGGATGCAAAATAGATCATTTTTGGGCAAGAAGTATGGACTATAGCCCATGGTTTTGATGGATTTTGGGTCATTTTCACACCTATTCCAAAAATATGCATTATTTATGAAAGATGCAAAATAGGTCATTTTTGGGCAAAAAGCATGGACTATAGCTCATGGTTTTGATGGATTTTGGGTCATGCGTTATTTATGAAGGATGCAAAATAGGTCATTTTTGGCCATTTTTGGTCAAAAAGCATGGACTATAGACCATGGTTTTGATGGATTTTGGGTTATTTTCACACCTTTTCCAAAAATATGGATTATTTATAAAAGATGCAAAATAAGTCATTTTTGGCGATTTTTGGGCAATAAGCATGGACTATAGCCCATGGTTTTGATCAATTTTTGGTCAATTTCTTAGTGTTCCAAAAACATGCATTATTTATGAAAAATGCGAAATAGCTCTTTTTTGGGTAAAAAGCATGGACTATAGCCTATGGTTTTGATGGATTTATGGTCAATTTCACACCTTTTCAAAAATATGCGTTATTTATGAAGGTTGCAAAATAGGTCATTTTTGGGCAAAAAGCATGGACTATAGCCCATGGTTTTTTATGGATTTATGGTCATTTTCACACCTTTTCCAATAATATGCATTATTTATGAAGGACGCAAAATAGGTCATTTTTGGCCATTTTTAGGCAAAAAGCATGGACTATAGCCCATGGTTTTGATCGATTTTGGGTCATTTTCACACCTATTCAAAAATATGCATTATTTATGAAGGATGCAAAATTGGTTATTTTTGGGCAAGAAGCATGGACTATAGCCCATGGTTTTGATGGCTTTTGGGTCATTTTCACACCTGTTTCAAAAATATGAATTATTTATGAAGGATGCAAAATAGGTCATTTTTGGCCATTTTTGGGCAAGAAGCATGGACTATAGCCCATGGTTTTGATGGATTTATGGTCATTTTCACACCTTTTCCAAAAATATGCATTATTTATGAAGGATGCAAAATAGGTCATTTTTGGGCATTTTTGGGCAAGAAGCATTGACTATAGCCCATGGTTTTGATGGATTTTGGGTCATTTTCACACCTTTTCCAAAAATATGAATTATTTATGAAGGATGCAAAATAGGTCATTTTTGTTAAAAAAGCATGGACTATAGCCCATGGTTTTGATGGATTTTGGGTCATGCGTTATTTATGAAGGATGCAAAATAGGTCATTTTTGGACATTTTTGGTCAAAAAGCATGGACTATAGACCATGGTTTTGATGGATTTTGGGTTATTTTCACACCTTTTCCAAAAATATAGATTATTTATAAAAGATGCAAAATAAGTCATTTTTGGCGATTTTTGGGCAATAAGCATGGACTATAGCCCATGGTTTTGATCAATTTTTGGTCAATTTCTTAATGTTCCAAAAACATGCATTATTTATGAAAAAATGCGAAATAGCTCTTTTTTGGGTAAAAAGCATGGACTATAGCCTATGGTTTTGATGGATTTATGGTCAATTTCACACCTTTTCAAAAATATGCGTTATTTATGAAGGTTGCAAAATAGGTCATTTTTGGGCAAAAAGCATGGACTATAGCCCATGGTTTTGATCGATTTTGGGTCATGCGTTATTTATGAAGGATGCAAAATAGGTCATTTTTGGCCATTTTTGGGCAAGAAGCATGGACTATAGCCCATGGTTTTGATGGATTTTGGGTCATCTTCACACCTTTTCCAAAAATATGAATTATTTATGAAGGATGCAAAATAGGCCATTTTTATTCATTTTTGATCAAAAGGCATAAACTATAGCCCATGGTTTTGATGGATTTTGGGTCATTTTCACACCTATTCAAAAACATGCGTTATTTATAAAAAATGCAAATTAGGTCATTTTTGGCCATTTTTAGGCAAAAAGCATGGACTATAGCCCATGGTTTTGATGGATTTATGGTCATTTTCACACCTTTTCCAAAAACATGCATTATTTATGAAGGACGCAAAATAGGTCATTTTTGGGCATTTTTGGGTGAGAAGCATTGACTATAGCCCATGGTTTTGATGGATTTTGGGGCATTTTCACACGTTTTCAAAAAATATGCATTATATATGAAGGATGCAAAATAGGTCATTTTTGGGCAAGAAGCATGGACTACAGCCCATGGTTTTGATGGATTTTGGGTCATTTTCACACCTTTTCAAAAAATATGAATTATTTATGAAGGATGCTAAATAGGTCATTTTTGGGCAAAAAGCATGGACTATAGCCTATGGTTTTGATGGATTTTGGGTCATTTTCACACCTATTCAAAAAATATACATTATTTATGAAGGATGCAAAATAGATCATTTTTGGGCAAGAAGTATGGACTATAGCCCATGGTTTTGATGGATTTTGGGTCATTTTCACACCTATTCCAAAAATATGCATTATTTATGAAAGATGCAAAATAGGTCATTTTTGGGCAAAAAGCATGGACTATAGCTCATGGTTTTGATGGATTTTGGGTCATGCGTTATTTATGAAGGATGCAAAATAGGTCATTTTTGGCCATTTTTGGGCAAAAAGCATGGACTATAGACCATGGTTTTGATGGATTTTGGGTTATTTTCACACCTTTTCCAAAAATATGGATTATTTATAAAAGATGCAAAATAAGTCATTTTTGGCGATTTTTGGGCAATAAGCATGGACTATAGCCCATGGTTTTGATCAATTTTTGGTCAATTTCTTAGTGTTCCAAAAACATGCATTATTTATGAAAAATGCGAAATAGCTCTTTTTTGGGTAAAAAGCATGGACTATAGCCTATGGTTTTGATGGATTTATGGTCAATTTCACACCTTTTCAAAAATATGCGTTATTTATGAAGGTTGCAAAATAGGTCATTTTTGGGCAAAAAGCATGGACTATAGCCCATGGTTTTTTATGGATTTATGGTCATTTTCACACCTTTTCCAATAATATGCATTATTTATGAAGGACGCAAAATAGGTCATTTTTGGCCATTTTTAGGCAAAAAGCATGGACTATAGCCCATGGTTTTGATCGATTTTGGGTCATTTTCACACCTATTCAAAAATATGCATTATTTATGAAGGATGCAAAATTGGTTATTTTTGGGCAAGAAGCATGGACTATAGCCCATGGTTTTGATGGCTTTTGGGTCATTTTCACACCTGTTTCAAAAATATGAATTATTTATGAAGGATGCAAAATAGGTCATTTTTGGCCATTTTTGGGCAAGAAGCATTGACTATAGCCCATGGTTTTGATGGATTTATGGTCATTTTCACACCTTTTCCAAAATATGCATTATTTATGAAGGATGCAAAATAGGTCATTTTTGGGCATTTTTGGGCAAGAAGCATTGACTATAGCCCATGGTTTTGATGGATTTTGGGTCATTTTCACACCTTTTCCAAAAATATGAATTATTTATGAAGGATGCAAAATAGGTCATTTTTGTTAAAAAAGCATGGACTATAGCCCATGGTTTTGATGGATTTTGGGTCATGCGTTATTTATGAAGGATGCAAAATAGGTCATTTTTGGCCATTTTTGGTCAAAAAGCATGGACTATAGACCATGGTTTTGATGGATTTTGGGTTATTTTCACACCTTTTCCAAAAATATGGATTATTTATAAAAGATGCAAAATAAGTCATTTTTGGCGATTTTTGGGCAATAAGCATGGACTATAGCCCATGGTTTTGATCAATTTTTGGTCAATTTCTTAATGTTCCAAAAACATGCATTATTTATGAAAAATGCGAAATAGCTCTTTTTTGGGTAAAAAGCATGGACTATAGCCTATGGTTTTGATGGATTTATGGTCAATTTCACACCTTTTCAAAAATATGCGTTATTTATGAAGGTTGCAAAATAGGTCATTTTTGGGCAAAAAGCATGGACTATAGCCCATGGTTTTTTATGGATTTATGGTCATTTTCACACCTTTTCCAATAATATGCATTATTTATGAAGGACGCAAAATAGGTCATTTTTGGCCATTTTTAGGCAAAAAGCATGGACTATAGCCCATGGTTTTGATCGATTTTGGGTCATTTTCACACCTATTCAAAAATATGCATTATTTATGAAGGATGCAAAATTGGTTATTTTGGGCAAGAAGCATGGACTATAGCCCATGGTTTTGATGGATTTTGGGTCATTTTCACACCTGTTTCAAAAATATGAATTATTTATGAAGGATGCAAAATAGGTCATTTTTGGGCAAGAAGCATTGACTATAGCCCTAGGTTTTGATGGATTTTGGGTCATTTTCACACCTTTTCAAAAATATGCATTATTTATGAAGGATGCTAAATAGGTCATTTTTGGCCATTTTTGGGCAAGAAGCATGGACTATAGCCCATGGTTTTGATGGATTTTGGGTCATCTTCACACCTTTTCCAAAAATATGAATTATTTATGAAGGATGCAAAATAGGCCATTTTTATTCATTTTTGATCAAAAGGCATAAACTATAGCCCATGGTTTTGATGGATTTTGGGTCATTTTCACACCTATTCAAAAACATGCGTTATTTATAAAAAATGCAAATTAGGTCATTTTTGGCCATTTTAGGCAAAAAGCATGGACTATAGCCCATGGTTTTGATGGATTTATGGTCATTTTCACACCTTTTCCAAAAACATGCATTATTTATGAAGGACGCAAAATAGGTCATTTTTGGGCATTTTTGGGTGAGAAGCATTGACTATAGCCCATGGTTTTGATGGATTTTGGGGCATTTTCACACGTTTTCAAAAAATATGCATTATATATGAAGGATGCAAAATAGGTCATTTTGGGCAAGAAGCATGGACTACAGCCCATGGTTTTGATGGATTTTGGGTCATTTTCACACCTTTTCAAAAAATATGAATTATTTATGAAGGATGCTAAATAGGTCATTTTTGGGCATTTTTGGGAAAAAAGCATGGACTATAGCCCATGGTTTTGATGGATTTTGTGTCATTTTCACACCTTTTCAAAAATATGCATTATTTATGAAGGATGCAAAATAGGTCATTTTTGAACAAAAAGCATGGACTATAGCCCATGGTTTTGATGGATTTTGATCATTTTCACACCTATTCAAAAATATGCGTTATTTATAAAGAATGCAAAATAGGGCATTTTTGGGCATTTTTGGGCAAGAAGCATTGACTATAGCCCATGGTTTTGATCGATTTTGGGTCATTTTCACACCTATTCAAAAATATGCGTTATTTATAAAGAATGCAAATTAAGTCATTTTTGGCCATTTTTAGGCAAAAAGCATGGACTATAGCCCAGGGTTTTGATGGATTTATGGTCATTTTCACACCTTTTCCAAAAACATGCATTATTTATGAAGGTTGCAAAACAGGTCATTTTTGGGAAAAAAGCATGGACTATAGCCCATGGTTTTTTATGGATTTATGGTCATTTTCACACCTTTTCCAATAATATGCATTATTTATGAAGGACGCAAAATAGGTCATTTTTGGCCATTTTTAGGCAAAAAGCATGGACTATAGCCCATGGTTTTGATCGATTTGGGTCATTTTCACACCTATTCAAAAATATGCATTATTTATGAAGGATGCGAAATTGGTTATTTTTGGGCAAGAAGCATGGACTATAGCCCATGGTTTTGATGGCTTTTGGGGTCATTTTCACACCTGTTTCAAAAATATGCATTCTTTATGAAGGATTTGCAAAATGAGGTCATTTTGGGGCAGGATTTTGCTATGCCACTTGGAC
>WHPX01000801.1:0-55789 GCA_011057435.1 Actinia equina | reverse complement strand
TACTTAACTGGTCGTTCTCCTGCTCTCTTGTTGTGATCATCTCCCGTTCTCTGGGTTTTCCTCCTTCTGCAAAACATCTTCACATTATCCAGTTATCTCCCCCTCCACAAACCTATACATGAGCTAAAATTTGCCAAATTTGATCTAGTAACATGAACTTTGATCGTGTCACCTATTCGGATATCGTTATAACAGTTAAAGTTTTGTGTTTTCTTATGAAAATGGTATGATAACTGAAACTAATTGACTGAACAAGAAAATTGCAAGGGATTCCCAGTAGTGGTAGTACATGATGCTATCATTAAAACATCCCTCTTTTGACTTCATCTTTGCATTTACATTCAATCAATTTCATTTCATGGAGCGTTTCTATACTCAGGTATTCATATTCTCTGATGCATCCGAATCGTATCAATTTCATATTTCTGCAGTCCTATGTTGTGTATGTCCCATGTTCAGCAGTTTGTCCAATATTGCCCAATGAGGCCCACAACTCACATGACCTAATTAGTTGCACCTGTATTAATGTGGCTGTTTAAGCTTTCTAATCACTGTGCTAGATCACACCAGCCATAACTTGCCTGGGATGCTGGCAATGCTACCCCCAGTGTCCGATCAAAGGTTAAACGGGGGGTCCCCATCTAGGCTTTGGCTGTGCTGTGATAGTATATTCATTCTCTTATTTCAGGAGTTTTTTGGATATTTTGAGGGATGTCCTGAAATCACAACTCCACATCATGGAACATCAAGAAGACTCACCTTTAGCTAGGATATAGACAACTTATAGGAACATAAGGTACTTACTACCTGGATGGAGTACATCTTCTTGCCTATTCTCTAATGCCTCAGTCTTTCATTGGTTTCAAATAACCTGGTGGTTTAAAGAAAGCCAATTTAAAATCTTATTGTTTGATCTATTTTTATCGCTAAAAAACAATACGGGAAAGAGAGCACACACAGCAAATTGTGATGCGGGAAGTAGGATAAGGCGAAATTGAAACTGCATCTGGTTTTCAACAAAATAGCCCAACCGGGATATTACATGGCGTGCGTTATTAAGAAGTTTCCCTCTCTTATTTATTGCTCTCTGGGTTAATTATAATAGAAATAATAATATGATGAGGAAGAGGTCGGAGGTTATTGATATGACAGAATTTAAGTAAACCCTGGCTAAACAAGGAAACATCTTTACCATTAACATGCTTCCTTGATGTTTCAACAGTTTAGCCATGAGCATAACATAATATCGCTGCAAGAGACAAATTGTGCTTCCAAGTACGCAAATATGTTTCTGCATATGTTTCTTACCCAGGACACTGAGGCAACTGTTCAGGGGGAAGTAATATCTTGACCATTGCTACTGAGGTTCTGAATATTACCTTCACTCCTATCAAACAAATAAACAAAACTGTAAAAGATGTAGACAGCCAAGCACCAACTGCAATGAAGTGTTCTGTCATAATTGCACGAATACACATCACATATACACTTTTTTAGATGAAAAATGATTTTCTATTATTTTTTGCCAAATATTTTACCGTGAATCAAATGCAATAAATAGGTTGCAACTGTCCCTCAAAGCAAGGGAAATCACATTTTCGAAAGCTTCAATTTCAGAATTTTCTGGGCCGGGGGAGGGGGGATAGGGGAAGAGGAGCATTTTCTGGGGGGGGGGGGGGGGGGAGCATTTTCCTGGAACCTCTCTTATTAGTTCCCCCAATCAAAACTATGCTTTGCAGTTCCTGATCAAGGATTTTTTTAGTTGACTTGATATCAGCATGTTGTCTGCATGGACTCAATTTGTTCTGATGAAAATGAAGACATACCTTCACAGAAAAACATATCCCAGACACGAAGCACTGATGAAAATGGAATATTTCTAGAGGGAGAAAAATGATACAGAGTTTATGACTACAGCTGTTTTACTATGTTTGAGTTTGCTACCCAAATGAGTATTTTCTAATATCTTCTTTCCATCTTACCAATCTCCTTTTGGTCCATTTCTTTGTTCATTCATTGTTCATTCATTCATTTGCTCATTCAATCATTCATTCATTTGCTCATTTATTTAATCATTCATTCATTCATTTGTTCATTCATTCTTTCCCAACCCTCCCTCCCTCCCTTTTTCTTTTCATTCATTGGTTCATTCATTTGATCGTTTCTTCATTGTTTGTATATTGGTTCATTGGTTTTCATTTCAATGTTTGTTCACTCGTTCATTCATTACTTCCTACCTTCCTTTCTTATTTATTAAAATATTAACGTACCTTGCTAATATACACATGAACCATTCAGTCATGTACATTAATGGGTCTATCCTATGGGTTTTCTGATTGATGAAAAAATAATGTACAGAAAAAACATTAAGAAAAATGTTGGTGGATTTCCTTAGTCAATAAACCACAGGAAGCCCAATTCAGAATAAAATTGTCTTACCATATGTTTTGCTACTTGTGGTATACATTTTTCTAATAATCCACCAAATATTGCTGCATCCAGCTTGACTGCCTCCTATCACAAGTTACCAATTACTTCATTTAATATACATTTTGTTTGCTTAATTGAATGAAGGAAGGAAGAAAGAAAGTAATGAATGAATGAAAGAACAAAGGAATGAACGAACGAACGAACGAAGGAAGGAAAGAAAGAACAACAAACGAAAGAAAGAATGAACAAACAAACAAACAAACAAACAAACAAACAAACAAATGAACAAACAAATGAATGAAATAAATGAATAATTAAACAATTGACAGACGGATGGACAGACAGATGGACAGATAAATCATAATAATATCAAATGTCTCTGTTTTGTAATCAACAGAGAAACTTCTTTAGGTACTTACTAGTTTTGGTTCATAATATCCAGGGATGTATTTTTCACAAATCATTACAAAACACCAAAATGCATCCTAAAATAAATTAAAGAACATTTAAACACTCCCAATCACACATTCAGTTATTACTCTCTGACCATTCATGGTGTACTTCATTATTGTGCATAACATGAATAAGTATACACATAGCCTTGTGATCCCTCAAAACTGTGGACTAGCATTTCCCCATACCTCTATACACCCTTCTCATAATGGCTGATGAATGCACGGAAACGAGGTCACCCAGTCATCTTGCAAGGTTGAGCCAAGCTGCTCATTCAAAATAAAGGCTGTTAGTGCTAATTCAGATCAAAACAAAGGTCATTTTTTCATACTTTTCTTCTTTAAAGTCATTTCATGTAATGTTATATCTTTTATCATGAAATAATGACTGGGTGACCTCGTTTCATGCACTTGTCAGCCATTATGAGAAGGGTGTATTCACTCTAATAATAAAAAATAATAATGAGAATAATAATAATAATAATATTTATTTGATATATCGCTTTTGACTAATAGCTCAAACGCGCTTTACATCCAATCAATGAAAAAAAGAAAAAATAGCACTAAAAAAATCCTAACTGATACAAAAAAAGAAGTATATTTCAGAGTCAGGCCAGGGGTGGTTTGATGGTTGAAAGGATCACCATCCTCCCCCCACCAAGCCCCTCCACCTTTGTAGGAGTACAGAATGATTTTTAGCACTATTTTAGTTTTTCAACTACTGAGAGTATTGTTGCACTATGATAATACAAGATTGGATGATGGCTCATAAATAATTCAATCACTAACCTCTAATGTCATATGCATTAGGAGTACAGCTGCAACTGGAGCCATTGCCTAGCAGAAATATAGCAAATGTTTTGCAAACTTTTCAATTTTTTTCAAACATCAAACTTTCATCAATCTATATTCCATATGTAACAAAATCAGTGTTTAAATGTTTCATTTCAAATTTTCAACCTTTAACTCTTATTTTTGTTCCTGAAACAAGCTCTGGATTGATCTAAGTCAGAGCATGGCTAACTTTGTACAAGCACCTTTTCTGTTATGTTCAGGAAACAGGATCTCAAGAGTTTGAAATTCCTTTTAGAGAGATTGCAAGGGCGGATCCAGGATTTTGTTCAGGGGGGTGCTGCACACAAAGTTAACACAGGGAGGGGTGCACCCCTTAGAATCAAAGGGAAAAAACAGCATTTGGTTATCTTCGAAGTAGGGACACAAGGTCGAACCAGGGGGGGGGGGCCCACCCCCTGCACCCCTCCCCTGGATCCACCCCTGGATTGAACTATTACATGTGTAGTTTCACTAACCTGACAATATCCAGTTTTTGGGTTATATATTGAATATGCTTTCAACATTCGAAACAAGTCTGATTGCCTGGGAAAAATGAAAAATGGGAGAAATGGGAAATGAAAAAAGAATTAAACTAATTAAACCGAAATGGAATTGCTAAAATGAAATTATCTAACATTCTTAATTACAAAATACATATGGTTATCTATATTCTAATAATAAATTATGACCTCAGGTAGTCTGGCTCTATAAAACCTTTTTTTTTATAATATGAAGTTTTTTCTTATGGTTTGTGATTATGAAAATGGAGATAACTTGCTATTTCTTGGTATTTACTGAGAATAGTGGGCTACTAGTCTGTGATTCATAAAAATTGTCTCTAGGCTAGAAAAATGTGCAAACTACTATCCATTGCTCAAAATGGAAAAAAATTGTAGCCTGCCATAGCAGATAAAGGAGGTCATTCCAGTAAATTTTTTCCAACCATTCTATTATTCATTTGGTATTCCATCGTCATTTTTGCCTGCCAAACCTGAAATTTGTCCCGTCATTTGGCCACTGGCAGGCCGCTATTTTGAGCCCTGAATGGGCCAGTAGCTGTTCATTAATTTGTAATAGTTTTAAAAAAGATGAAGTAATGTGAATGATGGGTGAATATGATGGGTTATGTATACTAACCCTTGTCCTTGATTATCAGAAAACATTCCATGGTAGGGAAACGTTCGGCACAGATCTTTTTTAATGTCATTTTCCCACTCTGGTGAACTTGCAGCATCTAGTCTCTAAGGTAGGAATATATATTCCACAATTAGTAGATATAAGGATTTAAAAATAACTTCAATTATGGAGTGATTGAAACATATTGGGCGTGCACTGCCCAGAAAACCTTGAAACAAGGAAAAAACCTAACAAACTTTGTTTACAAGTGATACTAACTGCAGGAATCGAACCTGAGACCCCAGAGGTGAGAGACCTTGAATCAGGGGAGAGACCTAACAAGCTAAGCCTAGTAATCAAACCTGAGACACCAGAGGTGAGAGACCTTGAATCAGGGGAGAGACCTAACAAGCTAAGCCTAGTAATCTAACCTGAGACCCTAGAGGTGAGAGACCTTGAATCAAGGAAGAGACCTAACAAGCTAAGCCTAGTAATAGAACCTGAGTCCCCAGAGGTGAGAGACCTTGAATCAAGGAAGAGACCTAACAAGCTAAGCCTAGTAATCAAACCAGAGACCCTAGAGGTGAGAGACCTTGAATCAAGGAAGAGACCTAACAAGCTAAGCCTAGTAATAGAACCTGAGACCCCAGAGGTGAGAGACCTTGAATCAAAGGAGAAACCTGATGCCAAGGCAGGGAATTGAAGTTCCTGTGACCCCAGAGGTGAGAGGCATTGGTTCATTTTTGCATCAAGGGATTTTGTCAGGCTTTGATGAGATAAGAGTTGTGGTGCAGTATGCTATGATATAACAATATTAGATTAAATGATTGGTTGTTGAAATGTACAAAATGTCATGGGTAATTACTAACATCAAACACTCCTTGGTTTTCTTTTGCCTTTGCCTTGCTTCCTGACAAATGTTGCCATGCTTGTCCTCTAACAGAAGGTGGGATTCCCTTACGACACCTTTCTTTAACCTGAATGCATAATCAAAAGTCTTCAATTCAGTATGGTTGTCACACAGTCGTTTGCAACTAAGCATGAATACCAGACACTAAAACATTTCTAACTGGTGGCCAAAAAGTTGAGTGCCAGCCTGATGGCAATGTTTGTTCAAATACGCGTGCACGTTGATCTGTTGGTGTTGGTCATGGATTCCTTTGAAAGAGTAGACATAAGCGAGTTTCGGCCGCCAGTTAGAACATGTTTTAGTGTCTGGCATTCATGCTTAGTTGCAAATGACTGTACGTACTACAGTTATGGTACATAGTCATACTTTATTACATAATAATGTCTTTTAACCCCAGTCTTAAATGTCCATCCAATTTGATATTTCTTTAATAATTGACAAGATTTTGAAGGACAAATTTTTGCATCATAATATTTTTTATTTTCTAGTAGGGATATATTTGTTAGATCTGAAAAGCCTTTAATGAGTTTTTAGTGTAGTTCTCTTTGTCTTAGGTTTGTTTATAAGTGTTCTATAGCTTTTGTTTCACTCGTTTCAGTCTAAGTATTTTCGTCATTGTTTCGTCATTTAGTCTTGTCCCTTAGGAGCTTTCGTACGCCTTATATACGCCCTCTATGTAAATACTTAGTTAGTTGGTGCTCGCAGTTTCGTCCCTTCGTACACAAATGTAAGTTATTCGTTTCCATAGTTCTTATCGTTTTGCAGTTTAATGTTTCGTAGTTTTTCCTATTTGTCATACTTACTAAGTTATTTATCTATTTAATGTATTTATCCAGTCTTTACCGTACGCTTTGCGTATGTGTAAGAAATAAAACCAAGTATGGGACAAGCAGTGCCAACAAGTCCCCAGTCTTAAATGTCCATCCAATTTGATATTTCTTTAATAATTGACAAGATTTTGAAGGACAAATTTTTGCATCATAATATTTTTTATTTTCTAGTAGTGATATATTTATATTTAAGGTTTCTTTATGTGCATAATCTTCCTCTATGGTTACGCTGGCTTTGCATGTAATCAATTTTGTCATTTTTTCAATCATATCACCCTATTCCCTGATGATGGATCTAAGATCTGAAAGCTCAGGAAATAATCAATATATGTAGATGAAACAACAACTGAATATTTAATGTATTTATACTTCACCTTTTTGAATTTTTTCGATACCCATTTATCCCAATGTTTTAACATTTCAATCCATTTCAGCTCTCGTTCACGTAACACTTCAACAGGTAATGTTGTCTCCCTTAAAGAACAATGCCAAAGAATAAAAAGATAAAAAAATAGTATTTAAGCTCTAATTTGATTCAAAGAGCAAATAAAATTATATTCTAAAGTAAATTCCATAAAAATTCCAGGGATTCAAAACGATTTTTAGTTGGGGGACAAGATGAAACTTAGGTTGTAATCAGACAACTGCCCCCTCCCCCCCCCCCCCCCCCCCCCCACCACCCACACATCCCTACTTTCAACATTCCTGTTTCACTTTTCTTGAATAAGGTCAATCTGAATCAGAGCATAATATATGACAATACAAACTTAAGAATTACACCGGATCAGATTTGCCCAATTAAAAGGACAAAATATTTTCAAAACGTCTGCTAACTGTCAAAAAAATTTATTGCTCTCATAAAGCTGTGACCACTCTATCAGTATCAAATAGCCTTATCAAACTCTAGCATCAATATTAAATTGCTAGGCACTCAGGTGTGAACATAGATAATATATACAGGTACACAACAACTCGACATTTAAAAGTATTTATTGCATGCTAACCTCGTTCCTAAAAAGATTAATATCTTAGAGATACAAGAAAAATGAACCAGTTGGATTATATGTCTTTAAATTAATAAGTCTCTTACTTCCTGGAATTAAACAGCATTTTTTTTGTGATGAAGAATTAAAATGAATAAGTTTAGAGCTGAACTGCTGAATTTTATTTATCCAAAATATGATGCAGTAGAATTGGAACATTTATTGTCACAATAAGAATTATGTACGAAATTAAATTAAGTTAAAAAATTAAATATTTTTTGTAAAAAAGATTTATCCAATGTTATGTTAAATGTACATGAACGACTTTGAAATGACGCGAGTAAATGTAAACTATAAACCAGTAGAAACGTTCCCTATTTTGTTAAATATTTGAACAGTATGTAGATGGATGTTTATATACTTACGAGGCTTGTTTATGGTTCCCTACAAACCCATATCTATCGAGTTCAGGTCCACTTGGTTCGTCTTCGTATCGACTGTCAGGATCGATCCGCCTCATAGCGTTCAACCGAACTCCTCGAGGCTCGTAAAATTCCATTTTCGGCTCGAGTTCGCGGTCAAAAATAATAACAATAATCCCTGGTTAATGCATCAAAGAAATGAAGATCTGGTTTCTTAAGTGCCACCGCAAGTCTTGGCTGGTGAGTCTTATTTTTGGGGATGTCTCCATTGAATGTTCAAGAGATGTGCTGTCATCGTCGTCTCAGTTAGGTTCCTTTAGCGCTCACGTTATTTCGATTCCAGCGCTTGCAAAGGAAAATCCGGGCTGTCTAGCTGGGGTTAAGGTTTCGATTGTTATTTGAGACGAGGTTGGAATTGAATTTGAGTAGTTTTGACCGCAATAAAGCTTCGAAATCCTCTCGCCAGGTACACGTCCCGGCGAAGCAAAACAAAAACAACAAACGACCACCTTCGTCATGAGCCGTCCATGGTGTCTACCGCTGGACTACATCAAATATGGGAAGTGAGAGCAAGAGACGGGAGGGACGGGAGAATTGTAGTTTTTCCCTCTTTTCCACAATTAGCCGTGTCCTCGACCGTGTCCTCCTCTCTAATCTTGTTAAATTCCCATCCACCAGAGTATGTGGTCTGAGAATTGTCGAAATTATGAAAGATGAAAGTCGAACTTATGTATTTCCAGGCGGATATTTTGAAGGAAAAAATTGACAAAGCAAAGAAAGGATGAAAGAAAGCAAAACGATATACAGACAGACAGACAGACAGACAGACCTAAAGGAAGAAAGTAAAATAACTTTCCACTGATGCACATCTAGCTGGCCATTCATATTTCTAACTGCTGTCCAAAGTAGGCAAACGGTCTCGTGAAATGGTCATGTGACTATGAGAGCATAAACGCCTATTCGAAACCATTCCTCCTCGCCCTAAAATACGAACATTATTCGCAGTCGCTACGAATATACCGGCGCTTTGCATGAAACGTTTTTGAAGCACAGTGAGATCGATTGGAGGACATCAAACAAAAACGTATAAAATGTTACTTTCCAATGTGACGTTAGTTGTATGTACGAATAAACGACTTCCGGCTCCAAAATGAAAAGTATCTTTCCAAAATTTTTCATGCTTTGTGCAAAAAGAAGTATTTAAATTTTTAAGTAATTTGAGTATTCTTAAAAGTGTTAAAAGGAGGTAAATAATTTTCATAGCAGGAAAAAGTTTGTAGTTTTGTTGTTTCTGACGGAGGAGGGTTAAATTCTGATAACAATTTTCTTCGTTTTATTTCAGCGCCGTTTTCAATTATGAGCAATTAGCTCGAGAAGTAGTCAAATGTGGAAGAGAATGGGCGACACAGAAATGATGCGCATTGCACACTTCGTTCTGACACAAGGAGCCCAAGTCAGGTCTAGTGTTACAGTACCCGTAATTGCGATAAAGAGCATAAAATCTAAGGTTCATATTTGCATTTACATCCATTACACAATCTTTAAGCCTACAAACTTTGCTCTCTTTTATTAACATATCGTTTTTTTGTGGTATTTATTACTAAGTGATTATAGGCTATGGGGATGCGGTGACCCAAAAGTCACTGAAGTCTTCTAAGGCACTATACCAGTAGGTAGTCCATTGTCGCTATTTTACAAGTCAATTTTGTAGTTATAAAATACACGACTACTATTTACAAACTGCATATTTTCCTCTTGCTATCCCAGTCAGTTATTTCAAACACATTTCGATATAATCTTCATGTCAGATATCGACATGCGAGTTGTCTTTGTCAGGTGTGTATTCTTCGTATGCGTGATGAGTGTTGTGAATTGAGTCCGCTAGCCAGCACCACGGAAGAGCCCCTTCGGGAAATTTTCGTTCGTCTGTAAGAAGATATTCAAGTACTGAGCCTTTAATGAGTACATGGCGCAACATTTCTATGAATTTTTCGAACAGCAGCAAAAAATTACAATCAAGGTATGACGAAACGCTTTCCTGAACTGACCATTTAGCAAAACATAAATGACAGGGTTACAAAGAGCGTTGAAAAAGGCAAGCCACATAGAAATAAGGTCAAAATACTCGGGTCTTGGACCAGCGTGGCCTATAACTTGCTGAAAACTAGCCACTGCAAAGGGCATCCAACAGATGTAGAAAGCTAAGACAGTAAACAAAAGAATCTTTACTAGTCGCTCTTGTTGTACGACTCTTAGTCGGTTAACAGAGGGCTTGTGAAACTGTGCTTCATCTGCATTTTTGAACTCTACTTTCTTCTCTTCTTTTGATTGTTTTCGCTTTGGATGAATTTGGACGTTTGAGACAGACAAACAAAGTCCTAGGGAGGGTCCTCCTTTTGACTCCTTCGAGATTTTGGGAGCTGAATTAGCTTTCGATGTTGTTCCTTCTTTTAACGGCGATGGATGTTCCTCTGGAATGCTCATCACGAAGACTTTCCTTACGTTTTGACGGGTTGGGGACGTGCTCCGCGCACGGGGCGGACATACCGACTGACTGGAGCTTGCGTCATATGCAATGGAATAACCATCCATATTTGTGTTAGACTGTGGACTTAAGTTCATCCTTTTTCTGTTTTTACTCAATTGTTTTTTGTGGTGTCGGACGAACGTAGATATTTTGTAGTAAGAAAACAATAATATTGTCTGTGGGATGAAAAACACTACCACAAATACAGTAAAGCTGAAACTTTTGTCAGCAGTCCAATCCAAGGTACACGAATAAAAGCTTGGGAAGTACAAATACTTGCCCCATCCTATCAGGGGTAGGGAGCTGAATGTCATTCCCACCAGCCAAATTGACGCTATATAGATCTCCACCCCTTTCCAAAGAGTCGAAATTGACAGTTGCTGTCTCGAGGTGATCATGATGTATCTGAAGACGCTGTATCCTAGCAACGTCAGAAACGTCACATTGGACATAGTGACAATCAAAAAGGCTTGAAACTGGCATAAAGCGTTTCCAAACATGTAGTGTCCATCTCTCATGAAGGTTATGATCCCAAATGGCATACAAAGACATGCGCCCACGACATCTGTGATAGCGAGGTTGACGATGAAGACGTTGCCTGGCAACCGACGTAATGATTTGCACATTGCTACGGAAACGAGCACCAAAGAATTCTCTAGAAACGCAGCAAGGGTGATGAGGATCATGGGTATTGCCTTGGCAACTGATGTCGCGGTCACGTGGCCTTCGTCGACGTCATGGGTGTCGTTCATGACGAATGGTTTTGCCAAGAGGAGTTTCTGTTGAAGAAATTATATGATTACATTTGACGCCTTTCATGTTATTGCCTTTTCAATTTAGAATAAAGCAAACAGGGACTATTCCTTATTTGATCAGCTTATTTGACTGTTGTCCAACTGAAATTATGAATACATGATTTTCACTTCAACATTGCAGATGTCGTTTTGTTCTCGTTGAGGCCTCGCAAAAAAATCTAGAGGGGAATCTATGACTAAAAATATATAAAAACTGCAAAAAATATGCATATTCTATTAAGAAATTTTAAAGACCGTTTTGTGAAGAAATGAAAATGTTACAGCTTGACCATGAATCGAATTGAAACACACACATTTAGACTAAATTAGGATTGTTGAAATTATGTTATAATTAAACCAAGAATATCGCAATTTTCACCTACGATTTAACTTAAAGAAGTTTCAATTTATATTACCTCTATTTTTAACAGTTGGTCAGTCTTTCAGTCCTAGAAGCTGATATCGATACTGATACTCCCACACTCAGTATTTCCTAAAGAGAAAAAAAAAAGAAAGAAATTTTTCCAAATGAAAAAAAGAGCGCCCTCAGTAGCATTAAATGAAGTTAACGTTGCCTTTAACGAGATTAACGTTTGACAAACTCGTGCTTCGCTCCACACATAAATTATCAAAGTACCTGTCGCAAAAGTGGTCAATTCTTTTACCTCTTAAACTTGTAACGTTCGTGAATAAAGGAATTGATAGAATCAAGCTAGATTCTCGCCTCTAGAAAGTGGCAGACATGGCCAGTGTTTGTGTGTACAGCTTTGAGATGTATTGACTTCAGTGGCGCATTTTGCCATTGAATCCTTTTCGTAGATTGATCCAAACATGCCTCGCCCGCGCCTCATTTACTTTACTCAAACACGAGCCTCGCTAGGACGCGCAGGAAATTGACAGTACTGCCATAAATATATCTTTCAACCAGCATTAAAATAGATTGAACACTGAAAATTTCAACAATCACGCCTCATACTTTTTTTACTCTGTGCACGGTACTTTACTCTTGATACTAAGAGGTATTAAGAGGTTGACGGAGCGAGTTTGGTGTTAAAAGAAATTGCAAAAAAACACAAGTTAGACCTTATAAAAAAATCTGTCATTAGCTTCAAAAAACTCCTTCACTCCTAACTTCTAAAGATAAGTACAACATGACATAGGTCCGATGACATGCGAAATCATAAAAGTCAAGTATATTTATCTAACTCGACATTATTTACTTTTGAATAAAATAATTTCTTCTTTTCTCACCAACTTATACAAACATGCGTTGCCGCATTCATTGGCAAATGATTTTTAAAGATCAAATTAATGCGACTTGAAAATCACGCTTTTCCTTTTTATCTTTTTATTCCCAATATTTCATTATTTGTTCCCTTTCATTTCACTATTTATCTTTCCATTTAACAATCAAGCCTCAGTGTCAAAGCCAATGACGTCAGCTCCATTATCGATGGTACAACATTTCGGGTATCTTTAATGGATATCTATCGGTGAACTCCTTTGAACGCGATCCGCTGCTAGTTTGATTACATTTTGTTTTTCGTTTTTCTCACTAAATATCACTGAATTGAACGAAAATAGAGCGATATCCTGTTTAGGTACAACAATATCAACCCAGCTGCTACTTTATACACAAAACATGGTATAATTACATGATTATTCAGGTAAAATGATTTGCGAGTTGAGGTTTTGATGCTTCCTTTATCTTATTGAATCTTCCTTGTTGACTGACAAGGTGAAATAGTCCCAATAAAAGATTAATTACTTTTTTTACTTAAGCTAACTTCATTCAGCTTATACTGGTATGTTGCGCAACTGCTCAGAACAGTCATGCTTATACAATGATCAGTTTTTTATTTGACAAATTTAACACGGTTTCAGCGGTATCAAAGCGTCAAAACTGAGTAAACTCACATGGCAAAACCATGTGTATTTGCTGTCTTGGGATCAAATTTAGAGCTGGAACCAATGTTGCGGATCAGCTCCGGTTCGCGCGCATCAAGCGCCAGAGAACATAAGAGAGAAGAGAAAGAATATCCACGCGTGATGTGGATATCATTACTCGACATCCGAGTGCTGAGTCTGTTAGTTATAGCGCGGTACGTACCCTGTCTTTACTGGCGAAGCAAGCCAAACGCAAACACAGAGATGGAACTTTTATATTTTTTCAGGCTCGGCGGGTGCCGGGATTTCTTCATCGAAAAAAACATTGACACGTACGCGGGCTTCCAGACTGCATTATTTTGCGCTTGTGCCTTAAGGTTGTGTAGGTAGTAGTGAAAACTAGTCTACCAAGAGAATTCTGAATCGCACCGCGACAATCATGCATAATTACTCGAATCAGTAAGAAAATCATCCAAATTCATGTTTTTCATAGTTTCAATTCACAGTGAAATAAAACACCTGATGTTATTTTGAACCATTCAGGAAGTATTACAGGCAATTTTGGGCGACAGACCTCTACGCTTAGATAAAGATGTCCGAGATATATTAGGGAAAATGATAGCAGTCATTAAGGAAAAGTCTTCCTTTGTCATAAATACGCATTTTCATTTTAACAACTTGATTACTTTAAAATTTGTAATCAGGATACGAATTTTGTGTTGCAGTATGTCTACAGGAATCAAATGGGTTTTTCTTTTTCCTTTTCCGAATTTCATACGTGTAAAACAGGCTTAATGGTATGCCAGACTGTTTTATCTTGTTTATATGGGGAAAAAATTATATTTTAACTCTCAGTTTATTGAAATTTTCATAATCCAAATTAATAGCTGAAATATTTGCCTTTTTGCTTGTACACCTGAAAGTTAATCAAAATAATAAAACCATTTGGGACAGTCGGTGCAATAAATCAGTGAAGCTTATCAAAGGGATTTTCCTTGAGTCAATAACGTCTTAAAATTACTTGGGAAGAGAATGCTTTCCCCAAACATAGGATGTGAGGTGTATATTTAAGTTGCTTGGTGTTTAAAATGTCGTTAGTAATTCATTAGTTAAAAGTTATGCACGCGTCGACACGTTGAACATCTTCATCGCTAGAACAGGATTAACGACGTTCAGTTGGTTGTTGACGGGAGCATCCAGTTTTCAATCAAAATAAGCTTCATTAAACTTTATTTGTCCTTTTTTTTTTAGCTAGTGTCGAAACAGGAAACAATCTCTAGGCTGATCAAAGTAAGAGTACGCGCGTCTAAGTAACTCTTACAGTTCGAATTTAAATTTAAATTTAATGGGAGGAATCGAGTTAAAACCGAAGTAAACCTTCACATTTTATCAAATCACTTTGGAAAGAGTTCTCAGCGACCTCTTCCTTGCAAACAAGTATTCATTATTTGAGAAATCAAACAGTACACTTCTATATTAAGAGTTGTAAGGCGACCCATACAGGTCCTGGGTTAAATCGCCGAAACTCAAGTTTCATATAGAATTCAAATATAAAGTTTTCGGTTGACGCGAAGTAAGGTTTCAAACTGCATTATGATTGCTCGTTTTGAATGACATTCAAGATTGAATATTGTGGGGTGAAGATACTACCCGATATGGATACCTTGCCTTCTGAAAATAAAAGAATGTTTTTGCTGACTTTTTGAACAATGAAGTTGAAAATATTTTCTCACCTGCAGGCTCTCTTGTCTCCAGGTTAAGTGACAGTATCTTACTTGCCTCTTCAACCTTCACTTTGATAATAAACTCATCGATACGACAGACCTGGTGTGTTGGTAATTCAAATAGTTAGATAACAGCAATGTTGACCAGTCTTTAGGCTATATCTCTGGTTTATTATTGCCTTTTAAGAGGTCTTCATAAATAGGATGGAAGCTGTCAAATTGAATTTGAACTGTCCGTAACAGTCACGTTCTATTCTTCTCGTCGTGTAATTATTTTTTCGAGGTGTAATGTGGATTTTCTAGGCTACGGAACTAATAAACAAACCAAAAGACAAAAAAGACAAATTTCAATGTTGAAAAGAAAAGCCAATTATTCCCAAGCCCGTACGAATCAACGCTTCAACATATTGTGCGAGCGACTCTTCCGGCCCCTAACTGGCTTTTGCTCCTCTTCTGCAATTATATATTTGTATTTATTATATAATTACCAATGAAATATCTATTTTTCTCTATTTCGAAAAATTGATATCTTCACACGTGAAAATAACACGTTATTTTCACGTGTGAAAATAACACCATTGCGATGGCTATTCAAAAATACACGGGAAGAATTGCCTGAAAAAGCCAAAACATACTTCATTGATAATTATATAATAAACAGAATATTACATTGGCGCTTGGAGATACGAAATTTATCTTCTCGTGTTGAAAATCTCTCACTCGTTCGCTGCGCTCACTTGTGAGAGATCTTTTCAACACTCGAAGATAAATTTCGTATCTCCGCGCGCCCATGTAATATCCTCTATATATTCATGCAATTAAACACACATCGAAAGCCATTTCGCGGTAAAATACTGAATGCGCAACAAAAGACATGTAGAATATGTACTTATGTAGAAAAGAGCATTGTTAGGAAATGGAAACTCTTCATTTTAGTAATGGTATGAAATGCAAATTTCATTTAATATATTTTATTAAACTTTAACTAAAACAATGTAGCTTTACTCGCGCTATAAATACAGAAAGGAATGGGAAATTGCAGTTGGTTTAATGTGTCTTGCAAAAACAGGTTGCAGAAAGTTTTAAATGACTGTTTCAACGTTTATTTGCAACAATGAGAATAAAAGACGCTGCAAGCTTTTGCTACAATAGAATCTAAGATTGCGATGGCAAAACTGGAATACTTGTATCAGTGTTATTGGCAGTTGCTGAACCATATTAACATTCACAGTTATTTTTTAAATAGATATAAATCGGTCTGGTTTGGAGCTTGCATTTGTTCTAATTCTTTTAGTTCCCTGAGTTGATCTTTTCTTTAAAATTTACAATGAACTTTTCCCTGTAGAGTCTCTCCTCGTTCTCTCGCTTCTTGGGCGGCAGGAAGGATGCCAAATGCAAAATAGGATGGGCCACAAAGAAAAAATAGACTTTGACGAACAGAATTTACACTTTCTAAACTGACCATAGGAAGGACGTCTTCACAAGAATCTAAGTATTGAATGAAGGAAATAATTTGTCGAACTTAATTTCGTAAGCTACGAACCATGTTCCCTACTGATATTTACAGACCTCAAAGGCCTGTATTACGAAGTCGATGTTTCCATATTTTCAGCTAAAGCTATGACATTTCTTGCTTGTAGAACCAACGGCATGTCAATCATACTTCCCTGGAAGGTGATGGCACCCTTTGAACCAAACAGAACAGTTAGAAAAAAGGCACGTACTATTTGCCACTTGTGTATAGTTTTCTATTTGTACAGTAGAACCTCTATAAAGCGACCACAAAATCTAAATTTATGGGCCATAGCTGTCAAAGTCGCAAAGGAGGTTTTTGCGCTAATGTGCCTCTATTTAGCAGCCACTTGACAATCCCCAAGGAAAAAATAAAGACAGAAGTGTGCATGCATTCCTAACATTCATGCATACAAGTAATTCGACAAAGCATTGAAATATGTTTCTTATTTTTATAATTTTCCAAAGCAGTCAGTTTCTAAGGCTCAGGTCAAACGTCAAACTTCACATGAGCCAAACCTAATTGATATAATGGGTAACGAGGCGGTCTTCTTTGATGTCATTAGGTTCGTCTCATGCAAAGTTCGATGTTTGACATGAGCCTAACCTGCTTAGCAGTGGATAAAGAGAATGTGTACTAGACTTTTGTGTTGTGACAACTGAAAGGTAAAGGATGGGAAATATAATGAAGAAAAAGGAGGGACATTGGCCTGTTGGAAAACTTACCTTGCCCGTCTGTTCTTGCTGTTCAAAAGCATCCAGCAACTCCCTTGCGCATTTAATCTTTTCTTCACTTGGTGAAAAAGCTTTATTGACAATATCTATCTGTCCAGGGTGGATTATCTGTTTACCTAAAAGTAAGGAGTTATTAGGTCTTATTAGAGGTAAAACCCAGGGGGGGGGGGGGGGGGTACTTGCTTTGTCCAAGTGGTAAGGGTGATAGGCTGTCCTTATTAGGATTGTAAATATTTCCTGTGTGAACCTTTTAAGAGTTTTGACTCAAAAGTCATTTACGTAACATGACTGCATACACTCAAGGGGCAATCGTTATTCATTTTCTTTATTGAACAAACATGGAAAAACTAAAGAAAGACAATCACTTTTGATCATATATGGTCGTTGAAGGTTTAGGGTTTAAAATTAAAATTATGTTAATTTCAAAACCAACCACCAATCACCCCCCCCCCCCCCCTCCCCACATAATAATAAGCTTGGACTTTCAACTCAAAAGATAAAACATAATTTACATCTCCAAGTTTATAACTACTGAAGAACTGTAGCTGTTTTTTTAATAAAGATCAAATAAAGACAGATTTTTCCAGCTGGTAAAAACAGAGGTTGCATTACAGCTGCAAATACTGGGTTTGGTTCAATAATTTCATACATTTGATATTCATTTACTTTCCTACCAGTGAAGCCCATTCTTGCTCCTTCTTCAGACTGCCTCTTGAGATCATCCAGGTCTAGAAAAAAGGAGAAATTATTTTCTATTCCTAAAAGGATGGTAATTTATTCTTCATCATTGTTAAATGGAGCTGGTGGATCTAGGCATTTATACTTTTGACCATTTGTTTAAATTTAATGACTTTGTCACTATATGCCAGGCACCTGATGTTGGTCAGCAGCATATCATATTTACTCATTTAAACGCCATCCCTGATGAAATGCCGCCCTACAATAAGTCCTGCACCTAAGACCAAAGCCATTAAAAAGCACCATTCCTTGAATAAGGGCTGCCTCCAAATAAGCACCCCCTTTATCTATACAAAAAAAAAACATTGGTATTTTGTAGCTTTTAAACACTTGTATTCACTTTGTATTAAATCATGGGTTACACAGTATGTATGTAGTAAACATATTTTTTTCAAATGAGCGCCGCCCTTGAATAAATGCTGCCCCAAATATAAATCCTGAATTGTACAAGAAGACTGGCGATTTTTGGTTTATAATACACTCAATAAAATTGACCAACTTAATTGGAACTCTGCAGAGTACAATTTGGTATTTAATTATTGATCCTCTTGTCCAATCCAGTAATTTTGTTGAGTGTATTATAAGTACTACAACTAAGTTTGAATGTTTTGTGATCTAGGGAAAGGAAATTAATATTTTTGTAAATTCAAAATTTTATAAGGAAAATATTGATAGTATGATGCAATAAAATTTAGAATTTTCAAAAAATATTTTTTCCTTTCATGTTATAACACAAAACTTTCAAACTTTGGCTATTGTCATAAATTGATGTGCTCTTTCTAATTACGAATCTTTTATGAGTGCTGGTTTGTTGGTCATGTTATAACGTTCAAACTTGGCTATTGTATCGTAATTTGAGGTGACACTTTCTGACTATATGGTCCTGCAAGAAGGAGTATTATAAATAGTCTAATTTATTTATTTACTGATACAAACCTTTGTAGTCAATATGAACCAAATCAATAGCTTGCAGTCCATAGGCCTTTGCATGAACAACAACAGCTTGCCGAGCGTAAATCAATTCCTTGGCATCTTTTGTTCTTGTTCCTCCAATACTGACCAGAAAGTCATCTGAGCCAAATATGATGGCATGAAGAATGAATGGTCTGTCATTACTTGTACCATAAATGCAAACATCTCTGAGGTTGAGTAGGCTTATTGCACTTTCAGCTTGTGTAATAAGACCAATTTTTTCTGTTCTTTCTTTCATTAGTGTACCGATTTGGTTACTTATCTAAAAAAGAAATATTATCAAGGCATGGATGGAAGGAGTGATGGACTTGAATATTCAATAATCAATAGATGGATGGATGGATGGATGGATGGATGGATGGATGGATGGATGGATGGATGGATGGATGGGTGGATGGGTGGATGGGTGGATGGATGGATGGATGGATGGATGGATGGATGGATGGATGGATGGATGGATGGATGGATGGATTGATAGATGGATAGGTGGAAGAATTAATGGAGGGAGGGATGGAGGGATGGATGCATGGATGGATGGTTGCATGATTTAACAAATGGCTGCATAGGTGGGCTTATTGAATTGCTGAATGACTGGCTGCTTGATTGACACATACCCATCTCATGTCTTCCAGAGAGTCAACCTTTGGTACAACAACAGTATGAGGAAGTACTTTTGCTGTAAGGATTGCCTTAAGATCTTCTTCAGCTAACCCACTGCTAATTGAATTAATACGAGCACAAACCTCACTTCTACCAAAATGTAACTCACTCATAAGACGACAAACTGTGTTTCTGGCTTCTTCCTGGTACAACAAAGAGCATTAGATAAGACTATTTCTTGTTAAATTATCAACGCCATGTTGATGGTATTCAGTTGGTATTTGACAGAACATCCTTTCTTATTGGCTACCACCAACATGGCAACCATGCATTTGTCTTTTGACTCTCTTGTAGATGGCTACAAACCATCAGCTTTCAAAAACTGCCTATTGCATGGCTTGTTTTAAAAGCTTTATTTGCATTTAGGATAATCACGAAGCTTTATAATTCAAAAGGTTGAAAAATTTGACCTTTTTATTAAAGGCAACTGCATCTTCACAGTCCAATACAACACAATCTGCATTTAGAGTTGCAGCTTTTTTAACTTTTCTCTCGTCATTTCCCGGCATATAAAGAAACGATCTCCTCGGGATATAGCTGCTAAGACATCTTGTGATTTGCTTTGGCAAGATAAATGATTTGTTTAGTTTTTTAGTAAGAAAAGTACACTTGGACAACAACATCTTCCAGGCGTTCGTTCTGAAAGTCTTTTGACCGTGGAAAGCTGAACACTAAACCACAGGAAGACCACCATAATAAAAAATAAATTATCTTATATTTTCTATAGTTTCTCAACTGAATGATATTTTAAGCGATTCAAAGTATTCAAAAGTTCAAGCAATTCTCCTTTCTCCAATTTTCCTTTCCTGGGTATAGAATCGATTTTTTTACCCCAGATTTCTGGGGTTCCGGTTTGTGGGAGTCCGCTAAATACAGGCGACTAAATATCAGCGAAGAACAAACGCAAATAGAAAAGCAATTTTATGGAAAATTGGAAAAGAATAAGAGTCATATCCAATAATATGGACCGAGCCAACGAGGTCAATGAGACATTAATCATATGGCAAGGCACTGAGATACAAAAGAGGCAGATATAAACGAAAAGTAAACTTGAGAACTGCATTGAAAGGTCTTCCTGTACGTGCTACACGTCAAGTAAGTTTGAGTTGCTCAGGGTTTTAATTTATTATTGAATGACTTTAGCTATTAGCTTAGTTATTTATTATATGTTTATTTCAACTTCAGACATTTTTGCTACATGAATACAGAATATTGCGGGCATGAATAGTCTAAGCAAATATCTGCATGACTGATTTTACAAAGATGTATACAAATTTAACAATTGTACAGACGTTTCACAATCTCACAGTTCTGTGAAATAACCCATTTCTGATACTTTCTTACAATTTTTAGACCTTCAGTGAGGCCTACATTATTATTATTATTATTATTATTTCACTGTATACATAGTCATGCATTATTATTATTATTATTATTATTATTATTATTATTATTTCACTGTATACATAGTCATGCATTGGTATACTCACACATACATAGGCATACACAGGCAAATAGCAATACAATACCATACATGGCCATATACATAGTAATACATATGGGAGCCTATTCCTCCCCCTCCAATCCTATAATGGGATGCTCTGAAGTCTGGATTTCACGACAGTGACGCAAATAAAATCGTCACGCAAGGCGCAAGGCGCAAGTGTGCGTTATTCTTATTGCGCAAGTGTAGTTTGAACGTACGGCTAACAATCTCAGACAGAAATACCGTTCACTCTAAGCGCACAATGTAGTGTTATATATCGGATATATTTTATTTTCATTTGGGAATCGAGGGTGGGATAGCGGTATTCACACCCTAATAAGCCATACTCCTAGTTCAGGTTAAGCGATAGCCTAGGACAGGTCAATGGATACTTTCAGGATAGGTTAAAATTAAATACTCCAAGTTGGGATAACACTCCTATTTTACGAAGTGCCAATATAATTTTAAGCTTCAAACATCGATCTAACTTTAGGCATAAATGTCTATTATCGAGATAAAATGAATCTAAGCGTCTTCTCAAACTTGTTGTTCGTATCCTCGTCCATGATGACTGTAACGGTTAGAAATTCATCCTCATTAACGTAAGCTTCGCGTACGATTGCTTGACGATAAAAGCAAATAGAATGATAAAGTATTACAGACTTGGCTTGTGATTGAATGGCGCGTTTTGAAAAAAAAGGCTAAATCCCGGGCGTAGAGTGCATTTCCCAGCCCCCTCATAGACCAAATTACATACATTTACTGTATTTTATGGGGGTCCCTCTCCGCCCGTGATCTAGTCATTATATGTATCATGAATGCTTTACGTTTAAGACTCATTTGGAGGCCACTGATCTTTTAAACAACTTTTAGTTTGAAAAATCATAAACCGTAGAGTCGGTATTATAAGGTTAAAAAACTCATTGTACAGCACAATGCAGTTCTAAACTCCATTTCAGTCCGATACAACAAGATATAAAATTCTTTTTCGACTAATAGAAGGTCCTTTCAGTGGATGTTATATAATAATGGTCTAATGGAGTTCACATCCAGTGAAGGGACCTTTTTGATTTATGAACATGGATAATAGGCCCTTTGCAGTTAACGGTCACGTGTCTGTACTGGACTGCAAAATTTTCGTTTTTATATTAAATTGGTGATTCTTTTTAGCTACTTGTAAAGAACTGAATGAAAACATGTGTATCCAGTGTGTTACGAAATGTAGTTTTATTACGATCTCTCGAAACAGATTGTAGAAAGTTTGTTTGCAGTCCAGTAAATTTCACCCATGGGAATCAAAATGTTCATTCATTGCTCTCAGTGAATTAATCAGCACGTGATTGCTTAGCTTCAAAGTGCCTATTGAATCCGTTCAATTTCGACACGTGTTATTCGATAACTAGTCTCCCCCACAGCCGCTTTCAGTGTTGTCACGCAACGTGACGACACTGAATGCGGCTGTGGGGGAGACTATTCGATAACTGGATCTATTCGATTTTGACCCGTTTTATTCGATAATTGGATCCACTCGATTTTGACCTGATTTATTCGACAATTGAATCCACTCGATTTTGACCCGTTTTATTCGATAATTGAATCCATTCGATTTTGACCCGTGTTATTCGATCTTTTGAACTATTCGATTTTGACCCGTGCTATTCGATATTTTGATCTATTCGATTTTGACCCATTCTATTCGATCTTTTGATCTATTCGATTTTGACCCTTCGTATTCGATAATTGGATCCATTCGATTTTGACCCGTGTTATTCGATAGCTGGATCCATTCGAATTTTGACCCGTTTTATTCGATATATAATTGAATCCATTCGATTTTGACCCGCAAACGTCTTGTTAGTTAGTCAGTATCCATCCTCACTAGCCTCGGCTTCCTGTAATAAAGAATAACGGGCTTGGTTTGTGGTTGAATGGTGTCTGTTGAAGAAAAGGCTACATTCCGGGCGTAGAGTGCATTTCCCAGCCCCCTCACAGACCAAATTACATACATTTACTGTATTTTATGGGGGTCCCTCTCCGCCCGTGAGGTAGTCATTATATGTAACTTGAATGCTTTACGTTTATAACTCATTTGAAAGCCACTTTTTTGATTCCTACTACTTTTAGTTTGAAAAAATCATAAACCGTAGAGTCTGTATTATGGTAAACTGAACGCTCAATGTACAGCGCAATGAAGTTCTGAACTGCATTTCAGTCCAGTACAACAAGATGAACAAGACGTTCTCGAAGCGTGCACCTGGGTTGCCCAATGTGCGGGTATGCTGGAGCTTATTTTTTAAAAGGACACCAAAGTAAACTTATTTTAGAAATTACATCGACAGAAGGCGTCTTGCAAACGCTTTTAAAAAACCTTCACATTCTATCAATACCCTGAAACAACCCTTGGGCTGATATGTGAGTCAGGGCACGTCTAACTTTGAGATACTATTAGCCTTTCCAGATCAAGAGCCGCTGTAGAAAAGTGTTGCATAATCGGGGCTCTTTTGGGAGACGCTTTATCAGTTGAATTGACAAGGAACGAAATCAAGAAAGGAACGAAATCAAGAAAAGAAATAATTTTTTAAGATAACGCATCAATTAAGGTTTTCTATCACTTTTTACTATCAGCAAGTTAAAATGACGCTATAAAAGTATTAACGCGTCTCCTAAGACAGGTCATCATGCAACACGTTCACAACTGAACCGTGGAAAGGCTATTTCGGGATCATATTTGTGTAGAATGTTAGGTTCCGCGAACCCGCTACGCCAACCTTGATTCCCATTAATCTTTCATAGTTAACCACTGTCATCAACCCTGAAAGAAACCCTATTTCCCTATTCATTTTACATTTCTTAAAATAAACAGCTTTTTAAAAAAACATTTCTCTTACCCGACTCCCCTCAGCTGGGAATCACACCCAGTCCTCAAAACTACATCCATGCACAAAGTACTGGGATACCTGCGGTTTGGAGTAGTTATGCGTGCATTCTTACACCACTGAATTGGGTGGGTGGGCCGGGTAAGTTATAAGCGCGCTATATGTATATCTAAAGTGAACGGTTATTCGTAATAACTGCCATGTTGCTATATCTACCAGTATGACTTTACATTACTTCATATATATGCTTTGCCTCAAATCTTTTAGTTTAAACTGATTAATTGTCCCAAAGTATTACTGTTCAACTCGTTTTTGCCTGTACCGAAAACGGAGACCAATCAATTTCAAGCATACTGGTTGCCATGGCAATTACTTCCCCGCTACGCCACGTGGAGGCTACCGTTCTTCGTAGCGGATTTTCCCACTCTGTATAAACCAACAGAGGGGTGTCCAATTGGGGTGTTGTGAAGCCGACAAATCACAAGGCTTAGAAGAATTCATGCAAAGTCGTATTGACTGCCTTAAGAACCAAACACTAAGTTTTCAGGGGATCATCACCATTAGCTGAATACAAGCGGTACCAACTAACAGCGGCAAGGTAGGGGTTACTCCACAACTAACCGACACACACACTCGAAGGCGCGCGCGCAAACGCTGTCTTTATTTCATTTTTATTCATTTAAATTCTGTCTAAACCCTTAACCCACATTAAACCCAGAGCGAAAAAAGGGGAAGAGCCACCGAGCCATAGGGAACTGACAACTGCCTGATTACAACCATTCTAAACTATCTATACTGTCTAAATACAATACACATGCTACCGAAAATCAGCCGAAAAGAGTCCTTAAAGTGTCCCATTGAAAGCACTGAAAAATGGCCTAAGAAAGATCTCCAAATACTAAAAAGAACGCAACCTAAAGCCGAATCATAAAAACTCCTATCGACTCACAGACAATGGAGATATCCGAAAACATATTCCGCAAAAAACTACGCCTAGAGAGATTCGAAAAATGTCTGAGTAGTAAATTCGTATATTGAATCCACACACAACACGATCATACTAGAGAAAAATCGCAACCAAAAAATGCCAAATTCGTGACCGAAAAAAAAGACCGGAGAAATGGAAGCCAATTGAAATGAAGGCCGAAACAGCAACAAAAACAATGAATTAGAACAGACTCACAGTTTTCCTTGAACTCCTTGCAGACTCGATGACCAGACAGGAACCATAAAGGTGAATATACAACTTCTTAGAAGGATGTCATTTCTGGTATCCAAGCATGTAATGTACTGTTCATTGTCTCTTTATACAGGAACCATTAAGGTAAATATCAAATTCTCAGAAAATTCTAGTACAAAAGTACAGTTCATTGTTTATGATACTGGAACCATATAAGGTGAGTAAATCAATATAAACTGGGAACAAGTACTGACTCCATAAACCATGTCCAAGTGAGCAGCCCTGAAACATCAACATTTGTAGGATCAGTGATGGTGCAATATGGTATTGTTTTGGGAAAATGCCATTTTGGGAATATGTCTCCTATGATAGCCCCTTTAATTAATATTGCACAGATAATAATAGGTGAGCAAGCTAATCGCTTCCGAAATATCTGGATACAATCAAAAATAACACCTAATAGCATCAAAAACCACAATTAAAACACTAACAAGCATACAGTCATGATTTACCTCTTCAGAGATAGTAGAAATATACATCATATCAGCTTCAGACTCCATCACTCACCACATTTCTGATAATCTGAAAAACAAATTAAACATAATTACTCCTTTTTCTAGATTTTCTTCACTTATCCATCTACAACTATATAACATCAAATATATACATACTATTAGACATTGATATATATAAAACAAATAATTACCTCAATACATTTAATAGTTACGTTTTTCATCTTGGATAAGTCCATGTTCTGAAAACAATAACTGCATGGGAAAATAATGCGGGTATCCGACAATTGGGGTTTTGGAACCTCATCGCCCTGATAACTCATGCTCATTGTTAAACACACCTGGAACTCTCAAGAAAAAGGGTTTGAATTCCCATTGCCATATAACTCATGCTCATTGTTAAACACACCTGGAACTCTGATAAATAGGGGTTTGAATCCCCATTGCTTTGATAACTGATGCTCACTGTCAAACACAACTGGATCTCTGATAAATAGGGGTTTGAATCCCCATTGCTTTGATAACTGATGCTCACTGTCAAACACACCTGGATCTCTGATAAATAGGGGTTTGAATCCCCATTGCTTTGATAACTGATGCTCACTGTCAAACACACATGGATCTCTGTGTAACCGGCGGCAAGGCGCTCAGCTATGAATCAGATTGCAAGTGGTTTTGACAAAAGAATTTATTGAAAAATTCACACAACTTTACAATACATGAAAAAAAACGGGAACGAGATTACAGGATATCTCTTTACATCGTAGAGAATTCCTTGTCTTGATATGTGCAACGTCTTCAAGAACTTTTACTACACTGATTTAAGCTTAGTTTGGGCCTACTTTTATGGGAAAACCTGCATTCTTAAGACCTTACACATCCTACGCAATGTTGCACGCCCTAGGCGCAAACAGGATGTCCCAAACACGAACTTACGTAAACAAGCGCCAAACCTAGGCATGACTCACTGTAATGTAATTACGTACGGAAATTATTTCTTGCTTACGCATTTTCCACGCAAACAGTTAACTAAAGAATTACATTCCTATGTGTACACGAGGCATTCCTAATTAAAAATATAGATTTATGACTAAATAATTACTGTCCGAAATAGTGTCTTTTGACTCTGTCACATCTGATAAATCTAGGGGTTTGAATCCCCATTGCCACATAGCTGATGCTCACTGTCAAACACAACTGGATCTCTGATAAATAGGGGTTTGAATCCCCATTGCTTTGATAACTGATGCTCACTGTCAAACACACCTGGATCTGTTAAAAAATAGGAGTTTGAATCCACATCGCTTTGATAACTGATGCTCACTGTCAAACACACCTGGATCTCTGATGAATCTAGGGGTTTGAATCCCCATTGCCATATAGCAGATGCTCACTGTCAAACACACCTGGATCTCTGATAAATCTAGGGGTTTGAATCCCCATTGCCATATAACTGATGCTCACTGTCAAACACACATGGATCTCTGATAAATAGGGGTTTGAATCCCCATTGCTTTGATAACTGATGCTCACTGTGAAACACACCTGGATCTCTGATAAATAGGGGTTTGAATCCCCATTACTTTGATAACTGATGCTCACTGTCAAACACACCTGGATCTCTGATAAATAGGGGTTTGAATCCCCATTGCTTTGATAACTGATGCTCACTGTCAAACACAACTGGATCTCTGATAAATAGGGGTTTGAATCCCCATTGCCATATAGCTGATGCTCACTGTCAAACACACATGGATCTCTGATGAATCTAGGGGTTTGAATCCCCATTGCCATATAACTGATGCTCACTGTCAAACACACATGGATCTCTGATAAATAGGGGTTTGAATCCCCATTGCTTTGATAACTGATGCTCACTGTCAAACACACATGGATCTCTGATAAATCTAGGGGTTTGAATTCCCATTGCCACATAGCTGATGCTCACTGTCAAACACACCTGGATCTCTGATAAATAGGGGTTTGAAACCCCATTGCTTTGATAACTGATGCTCACTGTCAAACACACCTGGATCTCTGATGAATCTAGGGGTTTGAATCCCCATTGCCATATAGCAGATGCTCAATGTCAAACACACCTGGATCTCTGATGAATCTAGGGGTTTGAATCCCCATTGCTTTGATAACTGATGCTCACTGTCAAACACACCTGGATCTCTGAAAAATAGGGTTTGAATCACTATTGCTATGATAACTGATGCTCACTGTCAAACACACCTTGGTCACTGATAAATAGGAGTTTGAATCCCCATTGCTTTGATAACTGATGCTCACTGTCAAACACACCTGGATCTGTTAAAAAATAGGAGTTTGAATCCACATCGCTTTGATAACTGATGCTCACTGTCAAACACACCTGGATCTCTGATGAATCTAGGGGTTTGAATCCCCATTGCCATATAGCTGATGCTCAATGTCAAACACACCTGGATCTCTGATGAATCTAGGGGTTTGAATCCCCATTGCTTTGATAACTGATGCTCACTGTCAAACACACATGGATCTCTGAAAAATAGGGTTTGAATCACTATTGCTATGATAACTGATGCTCACTGTCAAACACACCTTGGTCACTGATAAATAGGAGTTTGAATCCCCATTGCTTTGATAACTGATGCTCACTGTCAAACACACGTTGATCTCTGATAAATATGGGTTTGAATCCCCATTGCTTCTATAACTGATGCTCACTGTCAAACACACCTTGATCTCTGATAAATAGGGGTTTGAAACCCCATTGCTATGTAACTAAAGTATACTGTCAAAGACATCTGGTACTACAATAGATAGGTCCTTTACTCGGATTAGGATATGAATCTCTGTTAGGCACTGAAATTATAAATAGAAATAATAATGAATAAAACATTCATAAATTTGAAGTGGAATAAAATATATATATATGATGAATTACACAATCACTGAATCATAAGAAACTCAAGCTGAACAAAATCTTATCCATGATCTCTTTTACTGGAAAAACATTCTGAAACGAAATAGAAAAAGCATGAAAAGTCGTGTTTAATAAAAAAATAGGTTTCAAATTACTTGTGTTTCTCACCTTTGTTGATAACGTATTGTTCTTACACTGCTAACACTGCTTCGGTCCATGGAGCAAAAGAAGACAAAAACATACAATACATACATACACATCTTCGAACAGTTAATTATACATGTGCACCATATATTATATTCCTTTTATCTACTTACAAGCGACAAAAATATAGTGCGCGAATTATAATTGGAAAACGAACATTTATAAATGTATCGAAAAACATGAGAAATTAAAGTAAAAAAAAGGATGTACATAATTGCAGTGCGCAATTTTATTATCGATCTTCGGACAACTATGTATGCATTGGAATTAGAAGATAAATTGAAGTAAAATAATACTGATGTACATAATTGCTGGGCGCAAATCATTATCGCTCATTAGAGAACTATATATGCATCGCAATTAGATTTTAAATTAAAGTAAAATATTTCGGATGTACATAATTGCAGTGCGCAAATTATTATCGGTCATCGGACAACTATATATCCATCGGAATTATACGATAAAATAATTAAAGTTAAATATTACGGATCGATGTATATAATTACAGTGCGCAAATTATTATCGGTCATCGGACAACTATATATCAATCGGAATTATATGATAAATTAATTAAAGTTAAATATTACGGATCGATGTATATAATTACAGTGCGCAAATTATTATCGGTCATCGGACAACTATATGTGCATCGGAATTATATGATAAATTAATTAAAGTAAAATATTTATATAATTGCTTGGCACAAATTAATATCGGTCATCGGACAACTATATATGCATCGGAATTATACGATAAATTAATTAAAGTAAAATATTTACATAATTGCAGTGCGCAAATTAATATCGGTCATCGGACAACTAAATATGCATCGGAATTATATGATAAATTAATTGAAGTAAAATGTTTAGATAATTGCACAGCGCAAATTATTATCGGTCATCGGACAACTATATATCCATCGGAATTATATGATAAATTAATTGAAGTTAAATATTACGGATGTACATAATTGAAGTGCGCAAATTATTATCCGTCATTAAACAACTATATATGCATCGGAATTATATGATAAATTAATTGAAGTAAAATATTTCGGATGTATATAATTACAGAGCGCAAATTATTATCAGTCATTAGACAACTATATATGCATCGGAATTATGTGATAAATTAATTGAAGTAAAATATTTATATAATTGCACTGCGCAAATTATTATCGGTCATCGGACAACTAAATATGCATCGGAATTATATGATAAATTAATTGAAGTAAAATATTTAGATAATTGCACAGCGCAAATTATTATCGGTCATCGGACAACTATATATCCATCGGAATTATATGATAAATTAATTGAAGTTAAATATTACGGATGTACATAATTGCAGTGCGCAAATTATTATCCGTCATCAGACAGCTACATTACGGTGCGCAAATTGTTACCGGTCATCGAACAACTATGTAAGCTTCGGAATTATATTATAGATAGACTGAAATAAGATATTACGGATCTACATAAATACAATGCGCAAATTACTATCTGTCATCCAAAAACTATATAAGCATATATAGGAATTACATGATAGACTTATATGTAATATATTTTAAATCCACATAAAATACAGTTCGCATATAATTTTTATTTTTCAAAATTGTGGATAGTCGTAATTCACGTAGCTTAAAGAAAACGCACTAGAAAGCTGAACGGTTATTCGTAATAACTGCAATGACAACCACATGTGCAACTATGGAAAAAACCGACTTTTTCCAAAAAAAATCTTCACCAAACAAATATTAGTAGAAGAGAACCAAATAACAAGCCAGCCAATCAATTTCGAGCATACTGGTTGCCATGGCAATTACTTCCCCGCTACGCCACGTGGAGGCTACCGTTCATCGTAGCGGATTTTCCCACTCTGTATAAACCAACAGAGGGGTGTCCAATTGGGATGTTGTGAAGCCGACAAATCACAAGCCATACTAGAATTTATAGGCAAGGTCCTGTAGACCGCCTTGAGAACCAAACGCTAAGTTTTTAGGGAATCAGCACCATTAGCTGAATACAAGCGGTACCACCTAACAGCAGCAAGGTAGGGGTTACTCCACAACTAACCGACACACACACTCGAGGGCGCGCACGCAAACGCTGTCTTTATTTCATTTTTATTCATTAACATTCTGTCTAAACCCTTAACCCATATTAAACCCAGAGCAAAAAAAGGGGAAGAGCCACCGAGCCATAGGGAACTGACAACTGCCTGATTACAACCATTCTAAACTATCTATACTGTCTAAATACAATACACATGCTACCGAAAATCAGCCGAAAAAAGTCCTTAAAGTGTCCTATTGAAAACACCGAAAAATGGCCTAAGATCGAAAATGTCAGAAAAGATCTCCAAATACTAAAAAGAACGCAACCTAAAGCCGAATCATAAAAAATCCTATCGACTCACAGACAATGGAGATATCCGAAAAAATATCCCGCAAAAAAACTACGCCTAGAGAGATTCGAAAAATGTCCAGTCTGAGTAGTAAATTCGTATATTGAATCCACACACAACACGATCATACTAGAGAAAAATCGCAACCAAAAAATGCCAAATTCGTGACCGAAAAAAAAGACCGGAGAAATGGAAGCCAATTGAAATGAAGGCCGAAACAGTAACAATAACAATAAATTAGAACAGACTCACAGTTTTCCTTGAACTCCTTGCAGACTCGATGACCAGACAGGAACCATATAGGTGAATATACAACTTCTCAGAGGGATGTCATTTCTGGTATCCAAGCATGTAATGTACAGTTCATTGTCTCTTTATACAGGAACCATTAAGGTAAATATCAAATTCTCAGAAAATTCTAGTACAAAAGTACAGTTCATTGTTTATGATACTGGAGCCATTTAAGGTGAGTAAATCAATATAAACTGGGAACAAGTACTGACTCCATAAACCATGTCCAAGTGAGCAGCCCTGAAACATCAACATTTGTAGGATCAGTGATGGTGCAATATGGTATTGTTTTGGGAAAATGCCATTTTGGGAATATGTCTCCTATGATAGCCCCTTTAATTAATATTGCACAGATAATAATAGGTGGGCAAGCTAATCGCTTCCGAAATATCTGGATACAATCAAAAATAACACCTAATAGCATCAAAAACCATCATTAAAACACTAACATGCATACAGTTATGATATACCTCTTCAGAGATAGTAGAAATATACATCATATCAGCTTCAGACTCCATCACTCACCCATTTTCTGATAATCTAAAAAACAAATTAAACATAATTAGTTCTTTTTCTAGATTTTCTTCACTTATCCATCTACAACTATATAACATCAAATATATACATACTATTAGACATTGATATATATAAAACAAATAATTACCTCAATACACTTTATAGTTACTTTTTTCATCTAGGACGAGTCCTTATTCTGAAAACAATAACTGCATGGGAACATAATGGGGGTATCCAATAAATAGGGGTTTGAATCCCCATTGCATTGATAACTGATGCTCACTGTCAACCACAACTGGAACTCTGATAAATAGGGGTTGTCAAAAACACCTTGTTTTCTTAAAAAATAGGGTTTGAATCCCCATTGCTTTGATAACTGATGCTCAATGTCACACACAACTGGATCTCTGATAAATAGGGGTTTGAATCCCCATTGCTTTGATAACAGTATCCCACTGTGAAACACACCTGGAACTCTGATAAATAGGGTTTGAGATCCCCATTGAACTCTGATAAACAGGGGTTTGAATCCCCATTGCTTTGATAACTGATGCTCACTGTCAAACACACTTTGAACTGAAAAGTAATAGGGGTTTGAATCCCCAATGCTTTGATAAGTGCTGCTCACTGTCAAACACATCTTGTTTTCTGAAAAAATAGGGTTTGAATCCCCATTGCTTTGATAACTGATGCTCACTGTCAAAGACACCTGGATCTCTGATAAATAGGGGTTTGAATCCCCATTGCTTTGATAACTGATGCTCACTGTCAAACACACATGGATCTCTGATAAATAGGGGTTTGAATCCCCATTGCTTTGATAACTGATTCTCACTGTCAAACACAACTGGATCTCTGATAAATAGGGGTTTGAATCCCCATTGCTTTGATAACTGATGCTCACTGTCAAACACACCTGGATCTCTGAAAAAATAGGGTTTGAATCCCCATTGCTTTGATAACTGATGCTCACTGTCAAACACACATGGATCTCTGATAAATAGGGGTTTGAATCCCCATTGCTTTGATAACTGATGCTCACTTTCAAACACACCTGGATCTCTGATAAATAGGGGTTTGAATCCCCATTGCTTTGATAACTGATGCTCACTGTCATACACGCCTTGAACTCTGAAGTAATAGGGTTTGAATCCCCATTGCTTTGATAACTGATGCTCACCGTCAAACACACCTAGAAATCTGAAGAAATAGGGTTTGAATCCCCATTGCTTTGATAACTGATGCTCACTGTGAAACACACCTAGAACTCTGAAGAAATAGAGTTTGAATCCCCATTGCTTTGATAACTGATGCTCACTGTCAAACACACCTTCAACTCTGATAAATAGGGGTTTGAATCCACATTACTTTGATAGTTGATGCTCACTGTCAAACACACCTTGGTCTCTGATAAATAGGGGTTTGAATCCCCATTGCTTTGATAACTGATGCTCACTGTCAAACACACCTTGGTCTCTGATAAATAGGGGTTTGAATCCCCATTCCTTTGATAACTGATGCTCACTGTCAAACACACATGGATCTCTGATAAATAGGGGTTTGAATCCCCATTGCTTTGATAACTGATGCTCACTGTCAAAGACACCTGGATCTCTGATAAATAGGGGTTTGAATCCCCATTACTTTGATAACTGATGCTCACTGTGAAACACACCTGGATCTCTGATAAATAGGGGTTCGAATCCCCATTGCTTTGATAACTGATGCTCACTGTCAAACACACCTGGATCTCTGATAAATAGGGGTTTGAATCCCCATTACTTTGATAACTGATGCTCACTGTGAAACACACCTGGATCTCTGATAAATAGGGGTTTGAATCCCCATTGCTTTGATAACTGATGCTCACTGTCAAACACACCTGGATCTCTGATAAATAGGGGTTTGAATCCCCATTGCTATATTACTGATGTACACTTTCAAAGACATCTGGTAGTACGATAAATAAGTCCTCTTCTCGGATTAGGGTTTTTAATCTGTGTTAGGCACTGAAATTATAAATAGAAATAATAATGAATAAAACATTCATAAATTTGAAGTGCAATAAAAAATATATATGATGAATTACACAATCACAGAATCACAAGAAACTCAAGCTGAACAACATCTTTTCCATGATCTTTTTTTCTGGAAAGAAAATTCTGAAACAAAATAGAAAAAGCATGAAAAGTCGTGTTTAATAAAAAAATAGGTTTCAAATTACTTGCGTTTCTCACCTTTGTTGATAACGTATTGTTCTTACACTGCTAACATTGCTTCGGTCCATGGAGCAAAAGAAGACAAAACCATACAACACATACATACACGTCTTTGAACAGTTAATTATACATGTGCACTATATATTATATTCCTTTTATCTACTTTCAAGCAACAAAAATATAGTGCGCGAATTATAATTGGAAAACGAACATTTATAATTGTGTCGAAATAACATGAGAAATTAAAGTTAAAAAAAGGATGTACATATTTGCAGTGCACAATTTTATTATCGATCATCGGACAACTATATATGCATTGGAATTAGAAGATAAATTAAAGTAAAATAATACTGATGTATATAATTACAGTGCGCAAATTATTATCGGTCATCGGGCAACTATATATGCATCGGAATTATATAATAAATTAATTAAAGTAAAATATTTATACAATTGCAGTGCGCAAATTATTATCGGTCATCGGACAACTATATATGCATCGGAATTATACGATAAATTAATTGAAGTAAAATATTTATACAATTGCACTGCGCAATTGATCATCGGTCATCGGACAACTATATATGCATCGGAATTATATGATAAATTAATTAAAGTAAAATATTTATATAATTGCAGTGCGCAAATTATTATCGGTCATCAGACAACTAAAAATGCATCGGAATTATATGATAAATTAATTAAAGTAAAATATTTATATAATTGCACTGCGCAAATTATTTTTAGTCATCGGACAACTATATATGCATTGGAATTATATGATAAATTAATTAAAGTAAAATATTTATATTATTGCTGGGCGCAAATTATTATCGGTCATCGGACAACTATATATGCATCGAAATTACATGATAAATTAATTAAAGTAAAACATTTATGTAATTGCAGTGCGCAAATTATTATCGGTCATCGGACAACTATATATGCATCGGAATTAGGTGATAAATTAATTAAAGTAAAATATTTATGTAATTGCACTGCGCAAATTATTATCGGTCATCGGACAACCATATATGCATCGGAATTACATGACAAATTAATTAAAGTAAAATATTTATGTAATAACAGTGCGCAAATTATTATCGGTCATCGGACAACTATATATGCATCGGAATTACATGATAAATTAATTGAAGTAAAATATTTATATAACTGCTTGGCGCATATTATTATCGGTCATCGGACAACTATATATAAATCGGAATTTCATAATATATTAAATAAAGTAAAATATTACAGATGTATATAATTGCACTGCTCAAATTATTAACTATATATGCATCAGAATTTCATGATATATGAAATAAAGTAAAATATTACAGATGTATATAAATGCACTGCTCAAATTACTATCAGTCTTTGGTCAACTATATATGCATCGGAATTACATGATAAAATAAAGTAAATAAACATTACGCAACTACACAATTAACGCAAATACTAAATGGTCATCAAACAACTGAATAAGCGTCAAAATTACATGAGAAACTAGTAGGCGAGTTCAAAATAATTTAGTAAAATCTTGGGATTAATAATTTTTCCTTTAAAATGTTTAGTTAATTAGGATGCTTTTGAATTTTCAATTGTTGTTTCTCACTAAAAAAATATAGGTTAAAAATTTCGTGTTCAAAAAAAGTAAAAATGCTTTTTTCCGGAAAAATATTTTTGCTGGAATATTAAGAAAGTCGAAGAAAAACTTTAACGAAGTTTCTCGAAAAATAGGGAAAAAATTAAAAAGAGAAAAAGATATATATATTTTGCGCGCCAAAAATAAAAGTGTCACCTTGTTTTGCTGCAACCTTTTTACACCGAATGCAAACCCTGAAAGAAAAATAGAAAGAAAAAACTTGTATAATTTGTAATAATAAAAATGCATTTTATACAATAAGGTTAGAGAGGTTTTTATGTGTAAATATTAGAATACTTTCCATTCTTTTGGTCATTTTTCAAAGTTCGATGTTTTTACAGTGAAGTTTAAAAAGAGCGGGAAAATTTTCTTTTAGTAAAAACGAATTAAACTTGAAAAAAATCGTCACGAATTTACATTTTCTTTAAAGATCTTTTAATATTTATTAAGATTATTATCTATTCCTTGTTCCCAACGTCAATGTTCAACTGCTCTGAATGAAATGAAAAAAGTTCGGGAAACGTTGGTAAAAATTACAACAAAAAGAACACTTTTGTATACAGAATTCGAACTTAAGCATATAGATAGATATATAGCTTTTGTTTTGAAAAGTTTTTTAAACGAAAAGAGCAAAAGTGTTTCAATTTTCTTCAGTTCCCTGCTCACTAGTGGCCGTCGAAGCGACCAACTTTCGTCTTCGTTTCCTTCACTCTTTTCGAAAACGTTATTCATTGTGAACCTAAAAAAAGACGTTGGACTTTCTTTGACAACAGTTCTAAACATTTTGTTCGTTTGTTTGTTTGTTTTTTTGAGGTAGAAACAGCTGTTTTGTAGAAGTATAAATTATTGTGACTTACCTATTCGACGGTCGTGCAGCAAGTGAGGGAAAAGATTTGAAACACCTTGAAAACCTGTTTCATGCCAGCGTAATCAATCAACCAATAGGAAAGCTGGTCAAAGACGATTACGTCAAAACTAACCAATAAGAAAAGATTTCAAAATCAATGATTTCATCACCAACCAATGGGAACAATAGTCTCCTGTCAATCAATCTTTGCACCTTTGTTCTTTGATTTTTCACGGTTTCTTGACACTCACTGTGAAGGTGTGCATGAAGAATATGAATGAAATGTTCTTTCAGAGCTTATTTTTGAGTAAAAAGTGAAAGACAGGGTTGTCTTTAGAATTATCTTATTATGATAATGATTAAAGAATGTATTAAAACCTGCTGTGAAGGTATTTTTCCATTCATAGAAGATTTGCAAACACGGCAACAGTTTCACGTGATCACCTCGTGGTGTGTTTGGTGCATCACTTGCTGGACTGAGAGGGAAGGGAGGGGAGGGGAGGGAAAGGCAGGAAGTTTGCGATGTTAGTCAAAAGATAATGGAATGTTTCACAGAAAAGAATGGCTTCGTTTTACTCGTCCTAGACGATCTTCTCACTTAAGGTGTTATCTACATAACATTAAAATAATTTCAGGTTCTGTCGTTATTAGGCTATAAAATAAACAATTTTGCGTTATGCATGTCACACTACTTGTCAATTTGATCTTGTGCCATATATACGCAACGCAACGAGATCAAATATCCCAATGTTCTCAGTCAGAATTACACCAATCAATTTTCTTATCTTTTTACCATCCTTTGTTATTGTATTATTTACTGGGGTGGCTGTTTATTTTCCTTGTCTGAGAATGCAAAAATTAAGTAATAGTCAGGGACCGCGGAGCCGGGTGAGGGTAGGGGGGGGCTGCAGCTCCCATACTTTTTGCGCCAAACAAGTCAAATACTATCTTTATTCTTTTTTTCAATATGCCTAATTTTCAAATGCCAGCCTCCCCGCCCTCCCACGTTTCAATATGCTCCGCGGTCCCTAATTATACCCAGAAGTAAATGTAAAATAATCATGGTCTAATGTATTTCACATCTAGTGAAAGAACCTTTTTGATTATGAACAAGGTTAGGGTCCTTTCATTGGATGTGAAATAGTCATGGTCTTATGGAGTTCACATCCACTGAAAGGACCTTTTTGATTATTAAGATGGTCCTTTCAGTGGGTGTGAAATAGTCATGATCTTATGGAGTTCACATCCAGTGAAAGGACCTTTTTGATTATTAAGATAGTCCTTTCAGTGGGTGTGAAATAGTCATGGTCTTATGGAGTTCACATCCAGTGAAAGAACCTTTTTGATTATGAACAAGGTCCTTTCAGTGGATGTGAAATAGTCATGGTCTTATGGAGTTCACATCCAGTGAAAGGACCTTTTTGATTATTAAGATGGTCCTTTCAGTGGGTGTGAAATATTCATGATCTAACGGAGTTTACATCCAGTGAAAAGATCTCTTAGATCACGAAAACGGTCATTTCTGCGAGTAGCCTTCTTTTTTCAACTTTTTTTTATTGAGTGTTATATGAGCAAAAAAGGATTTTGTAATAATGTCAAAAAAGATATAATTGACAAATTGATAATGGTATGCATCAAAAAGGTAATATATATTTTTTCGGAGAATATGCGATGGGCTTCGAACCAATTCATAAAAAATGTATAAAAAAATCGATTTTACTTTGCCATACCCCCGAGACATCCGCAGAGCTGAGGCGGCGTATGGACTTCGGACCTGACGGCGATTAAATCCTTCTGCCCTTGGGTGTACGAATTACGCAAGAAAATGTTCTAGCCGAAGCATCAGGGGAGAGACCAGCCGGCCCCCAGACCATATCGGCTAATCCCTTGCATCTCTGCCTCGCACGGAATCGGTTGAACATCTGATGTTAAAAAGTCTAGTCTATCTGGTGCATTGTTTTCACGGCTATTGTTATGCTGATTAACCTGGAACCGTGGTCCAATGGATAAAACTTGGGATTCAATGTCACCTGGGTCAAGCCCGGTTAAGGGAAGTTAGTATCTGGATGGGTGACCGGAAGCTTATGCCTATTAAGATTCTATTTTGCGGGTTTTTTGTTGTTGTAACTTTGAATCAATTTCGATCTGATTTATAATAGTTTAGACTGAAATCGTCTAGAATTAAGAAATACCAGGAATTTAATCCGTAAATTAATAGTCGATTCTCTACGTAATTTAGGAGTATGGAGATAAAATGTCTATAAACGTCTTGTCAAACTTCTTGTTAGTTAGTCAGTAAAGCTTAGAAATCCATCCTCATTAGCCTCGGCTTCGTGTAATAAAGAATAACGGGCTTGGCTTGTGATTGAATGTTGTCTTTTGAAGAAAAGGCTACATCCCGGGCGTAGAGTGCATTTCCCAGCCCCCTCACAGACCAAATTACATACATTTACTGTATTTTATGGGGGTTCCTCTCCGCCCGTGATATAGTCATTTATATGTATCTTGAATGCTTTACGCTTAAAACTCATCTGGAAACCATTTTTTCGATTCCTACTACTTTTGCTTTTAAAAAATCATAAAAAATAGAGACTGTATGAACGTAAAAAAACTCAAGGTACAGACTAATTCAGTCCTGGACTAAACTTCAGTCCCATATAACAATAAACCGAAAAAATGTTTTCCCCCGCGCGACTTTGGAGTATTCTTACGTTGGAGTATCGCGCTTAAATTATGATTTAAGGTTGTGTATCCCTTAACGTGATGTTGTATAGTATCCCTTACATGATTTAGAAGTATCGCTTAATTTGATTTTGGAGTATGCCCTCTCTGATTGTGAAAAATCCCTTGAACAGATTTAGGAGATTTTAGGAGAATTTATAGTATCTATCCTGATTTTGGAGTATCCATTAACCTGATTTTGTAGTATTCCTTAATCAAGCTTAACTTGCGCATGATAGTTTTAGTTACATAGCGATGGAGATAACGCACACTTGCGCCTTCGGTGGCGATTTTAGTTGCGTCACTGTCGTGAAAGCCAGACTTTATGCGTTTCATTATAGGAGTGGATTGGGAGGGGCCGGAGGAACCTGGGCCCCCCAATAATTTCAAAACTTTTTTTTAAGAGTAAACGTCCAGCTCAATTTCAAACACTATCATCTTAAAATTGATAGAGGCGACTCGTTTTTCCAAAAAAAGTTGGCATTTGTAAATGATGAAAACTCAAAACAAGACATGCGAAAAAGCACATACTTGAAAGAAACCATTCAAATGCTTCATATTTAGGTAACTGGTTCTTTTTATGTAAAGTCAGCTGTGCGCTTCATATACATATGTTGAATTTCTAATTTGTGCTCGTACATACACTGACGTGATATTATTGAATAGATATTCGCATGTTCGATGCTGAAGGTCTTTTGCCCATAAAATAAAGAATTTTAATTATTAATTACATGCTGTATGCTGTTTTGTAAATTTGATAAAAATTGATACGGAAATATGGGGGGGTGGCAAAACGAGCCCACACAATGATTTTACCTTTGCTACTTGCCTGTTACGCGTTCTATTATAGGAGTGGATGGGGAGGAGAAGGGATGGGCGTAGCCATGATATTTTTTACATCAGTCGCTTCGTTAAAGTCGATAAAATCATCAACGAAAATGATAATTCAATGTACAAATGCTTTCCTTTACAATTAAAATTACTATCAGTATCTTCCACATTATTCATGGCCATGTATGAGTATTACATTGCACTCTCAACTTAAGTCCAACTGTTACAGTCATCATTTCAATCAGAATAATTAACACCAAACAAACTCGATTAAATTGTTTTATAGTTACATAGCTATTTTACAAAGTGCCAATATATTTTTAAGCTTCAAGCATCGATCTAACTTCCGACATAAATGTCTATTATCGAAATAAAATTCCTCTAAACGTCTTCTCAAACTTGTAGAATTGCTTGATGATACAACCAACGGGAAGGATAAAGAATAACAGACTTGGCTTGTAATGGAATGGTGTGTTTTGAAGAAAAGACTACAACCCGGGCTTAGAGTGCATTTCACAGCACCCCCACAGACCAAATTACATACATTTTCTGTATTTTATGGAGGTCCCTCTCCGCCCGTGATGTAGTGATCATTGGTATATGCATCTTGAATGCTTTACGCTTTTCACTCATTTGGAAGCCATTTTTTCAATTTACACTATTTTTACTTTGAAAAGTTCATAAAAAAGTAGAGTATGCATGAATGTGAACAACTCAAGGTACAGACTAATTCAGATTTGGACTAAATATTTCAATCCGATACAACAAGCCGAAGAAATGTCTTTTCCCGCGCGCGAATTTGGAGCATTCTTATTTTAGAGTATCGCGCTTAAAACCTGATTTATTGGTGTCTATACTTTAACCTGACTTTGGATTATCCCTTACCTGATTTTGGAGTATCCTTTAAAACTGATTTTGAAGTGACCATTATTCAAGCTTAACTGGCGTAATGATATTTTTATTTACACAGCGATCGAGATAGCACACACTTGCTTTTTCCGTGGCGATTTTAGTTGCATCAATGTCTTGAAAGACAGACTTTAAGCGTTCCATTATAGGAGTGGGTGGGGAGGAGAAGGGATGGGAGTAGACATGATATTTTTTTACAGTAGTATGCTTCATGTCAGTCGCTTCGTTAAGTCGATAAAATCACCAACGAAAATCTACAATTGAATCTTTCCATCAGAAAAGTAAAATTACTATCGATCTTCGACTGTATTCATGGCCATGTCAGAGTATTACATTCCACTCTCGACTTATGTCCAACTATTATATATGTATAACAGGCATCATTTGGATCAAGATATAAGCACCAAACAAACTCGATTAAATTGTTTTATAGTTACACAGCTATTTTACAAAGTGCCAATATGTTTTTAAGTTTCAAGCATCGATTAAACTTCACACATAAATGTCTATTATCGAGATAAAATGCCTCTAAACGTCTTCTCAAATTTGTTGGTCGTATCTTCGACTTCATGCGTTCCATTATAGGAGTGGATGGGAGGGAAAAGGGATGGGCGTAGCCATGATATTTTTTTACAGAAGTGTGCTTTATGTCAGTCGCTTCGTTAAAGTCGATAAAATCACCAATGAAAATGATAATTCAATGTACAAATGCTTTCCTTTAGAAGTAAACTTACTATCGATATTTACCACTTTATTCATGGCCATGCCAGAGTATTACGTTCCACTCTCTGCGACTTATGTCCAACTGTTATAGGCATCATTTCAATCAAAATAATTAGCACCAAACAGACTCGATTAAATTTATATAAGGCTACACAACTATTTTACAAAGTGCCAATATAGTTTTGAGCTTCAAACATCGATCTAACTTTAGGCATGAATGTCTATTATCGAGATAAAATGTCTCTAAACGTCTTCTGAAACTTGTTGTTCGTCTTTTCGTCCATAATGAATGTAACGGTTAGAAATTCATCCTCATTAACGTCAGCTTCGCGTACGATTGCTTGACGATAACAGCAAATAGAATGATAAAGTATTACAGGCTTGGATTTTGACTAAAGGTTGTGTTTTGAAAAAAAGGCTAAATCCCGGGCGTAGAGTGCATTTCACAGACCCCTCACAGATCAAATTACGTACATTTACTGTATTTTATGGGGGTTCCTCTCCGCCCGTGATGTAGTCATTATATGTATCTTGAATGCTTTACGTTTTAAACTAATTTGAAAACTATTTTTTCAATTCCTACCACTTTTACTTTGAAAAAATCATAAAACGTAGTGTCTGTATGAACTTAAAAAACTTAAGGTACAGACTAATCCAGTCCTGGACTAAATTTCAATCCGATGCAACACATGAAAAGCCGAAAAAGGTTTTCCCCGCGCGCGACTTTGGAGTATTCTTATTTTAGAGTATCGCGCTTAAAACCTGATTTAGGGATATGTATTCCTTAACTTGATGTTGTTGTATCCCTTACATGATTTAGAAGTATCGTTTAATTTGATTTTGGAGTATACCCTACCAGATTTTGGACCATCGCTTAATCTGATTGTGGAGTATGCCCTACCTGATTTCGAAAAATCCCTTGAATAGATTTAGGAGCTTTTGAGAATTTAAAAGAATTCGAAATATCTCCTTTACCTTATTTAAGAGTATTCTTTACCTGATTTAAGAGTATCTTTTACCTGATTATCCTTAACATGATTAAAGAGTTTCCCTTAACCTGATCTTGGAGTATCCCTTTATCAAGCTTTACTTTCGTAATAATATTTTTAGTTACATAGCAATCAAGATAACACACTTGCGCCTTCCGTAGCGATTTTAGTATCGTCACTTTCGTGGAAGCCAGACTTTATGCGTTCTATTATAGGAGTGGGTGGGGAGGAGAAGGGATGGGCGTATCCATGATATTTTTTTTACAGAAGTATGCCTCATGTCAGTCGCTTCGTTAAGGTAGATAAAATCACCAACGAAAATTATAATTCAATGTACAAATGCTTTGCTTTACAAGTAAACTTACTATCGGTATCTTCCACTGTATTCATGGCCATGCCAGAGTATTACATTCCACTCTCGACTTATGTCCAACTGTTATAGGCATCATTTCGATCAAGATATAAGAACCAAACAAACTCGATTAAATTGTTTTGTAGTTACACAGCTATTTTACAAAGTGCCAATATATTTTTAAGCTTCAACAAGCATCGATCTAACTTCCGACACAAATATCTATTATCGAGATGAAAATGCCTCTATAAAACGTCTTCTCAAACTTGTTGTTCGTCTCTTCACCAGTGACGACTGTAACGGTTAGAAATCCATCCTCATTAACGTCAGCTCCGTGTACGATTGCTTGGTGATACAAACAACGAGAATGATAAAGTATTACAGGCTTGGATTTTGACGGAAGGTTGTGTTTTGAAGAAAAGACTACATCCCGGGCGTAGAGGTCCCTCTCCGCCCGGGATGTAGTCTTCATCTGTATCTTGAATACTTTACGTTTAAAACTCATTTGGAAGCCATTTTTTGATTCCTACAGTACTTTTACTTTGAAAAAAGTCATAAAAAGTAGAGTCTGTATGAACGTGAAAGACTCAAGATACAGACTATAATGCAGCGGTCCTGAACTAAAATTTCAATCCAATGCAACAAGTCGAAAAAATGTTTTCCCCGCGCGCGTCTTTGGAGTATTTTATTTTAGAGTATCGCGCTTAAAACCTGATTTAGGGATATGTATTCCTTAGCTTGATGTTGCAGTATCCCTTACATGATTTAGAAGTATGGCTTAACTTGATTTTGGAGTACGCTCTACCAGAATTTGGACCATCGCTTAAGGATAAAAAAATTACTAAATGGTCGGCAATTCATGAATTTTCTCTGATTTCTCGATTAAATCCCTTTCTACAAAATGATGATTTAGAAGTACCAAGCGCTTGTACTTCAACCACTAAATTTCAGATTGCAGCTTTGCCCTTCTCCGTGTATACTGGGTAGAACGACTTCTTAGGTGACACTTAGAAAAAATCATGCACCGATCGAGACTGCCGGCCAGGGTCTTCAAAGTACTAAATGGCCGGCAGTCCATAATTTTCTCTGATTTCTCGGTATGTACGGAGAAGGGCAAAGCTGCAATCTAAAATTTAGTGGTTGAAGTACAAGCGCTTGGTACTTCGAAATCCTCATTTTGTAGTATGAATTCCGTAGAAAAGGATTTAATCGAGAAATCAGAGAAAATTATGAACTGCCGGCCATTTAGTAATTTGAAGACCCTGGCCGGCTGCCTGCCATCTAGGCCATCATTACCTGATTTAAGAGTATTCTTTACCTGATTTTAAGAGTATGAGTATACCTTTGCATGATTTAAGAGTATCACTTAATCAAGCTTTACTTTCGTAATAATATTTTTAGTTACATGGCGATCGAGATAGCACACAATTATGCCTTCCGTAGCGATTTTAGTTGCGTCACTTTCGTGAAAGCCAGACTTTATGCGTTCCATTATAGGAGTGGATGGGGAGTAGAAGGGATGGGCGTGGCCATGATATATTTTACAGACGGATGCTTCGTGTCAGTCGCTCTTCGTTAAAGTTGATAAAATCACCAACGAAAAGGATAATTCAATGTACAAATGCTTTGCTTTAGAAGTAAAATTACCATGCAGTATCTTCCACTGTATTCATGGCCATTTCTGAGTACGGTGTATTACATTTCACTCTCGACTTATGTCCAACTGTTATAGGCATCATTTCGATCAAGATCATAAGCACCAAACAATCTCGATTAAATTGTTTTATGGTTGCACAGCTATTTTACGAAGTGCCAATATATTTTTTAGCTTCAAGCATCGATTAAACGTCAGACACAAATGTCTATTATCGAGATAAAAATGCCACTTCTCAAACCTCTTCTCAAACTTGTTGTTCGTCTCTTCGCCCACGATGACTCTAACGGTTAGAAATCAATCCTCATTAACCTCAGCTTCGTGTACGATTGCTTGATAATACAACCAACTGGAAGGATAAAGAATAACAGATTCAGCTTGTGATTGAATGGCGCATTTTGAAGAAAAGACTACACCTCGGGCGTAGATTGCATTTCACAGCCCCCTCACAGACAAAATTACATACATTTACTGTATTTTATGGGGGTCCCTCTCCGCCCGGTATATAGTCATCATCTTTATCTTGAATGCTTTACATTTAAAACCACTCGAAAGCCATTTTTTTAATTGCTGCTGCTAGTATGAGAAAAATAATAAAGGGCAAATTCTATAATGCTGTAAAAACCTCAAAATACAGACGAATCTAGTCCCGGGCTTACTTTCCAGCGCAAATTTTGTAAAGCGGTAAGAAACGCACGGTACGGACGTGCCGGGACTGTGAAGGGACCTTGTTCGTTTTTTCATCCTTGTATGATGAAAGATCTAGCGCGCTTTGGATGTTTTAAATATTGTCGTTAATTCAGTACCGTGATCTTAGCGTCATCGTACCAAATGGATAGCATATAACTGAGCTGTTGTCCATCAGGTGGTATGACAACGTCCAGTATGACATCCTCCAGTAGTTTTCCTTCTTCTCAATTCTTTTGCGTAGTTAATCCAAACCAGTACCATTAACTGAAGATATATTCATTTGCGCTCCGATATTGGGAACCATTTCGTGTAGGGCTTAATCAGAAACTTGAAAAAAAAGGGTTGATAAGAATTAATAGAGGATAAATAAAGTAAGTTGAATCACGTGTATATCCTCCCAGTCACTTTGTGTAGAGGTGCTGTAGTATATTACAGTGTGTTAGTAAAAAAGGTTAAATAATACTTTATACCATTTGATCAACGTAAAACAAAATTACAAATTGTAAAGAATAACATATAAGGGGCACTTTATTGTACTCTCCACTTCCAATTTTTCATAAATTGGGCTTCCTGTGCTTAGAAACCGGTTTTTTTTTTCCTAGTTGGGTTTCCTGTGTGCAACGTGCGCGTCTTTTTAGAAATCCAAGATGGCGGATGACACAGAAATGGTGAGCGTTGCTCCTTCAAATTTGGAAACAAACCCTTCCTCTACGATAGAAAAAGAACCAGAAGTCTCCACAAACATATTTGGTTTGGATTTCATACCTTTGGGCGATGGAGAAAGTGCTGGAAACGATGATAATCCGAGTGAAAGTCAAGTTAGAGGTTCAGAATTGCAAGAAAAGTTAATTGAAAGCAAAGCTAATGCATCAAATGCGAACGAAGAAGGAATTAAAAAAGAGCCTGTTACTATGGATACAATTGTGAAAGGAGCTATTTCAGAGGAAGTAGAAGGAATCAACAGTCAGAAGCAAGAACAAGGTGAAAAAGATGTACCAGAGGTTGACATGGAGCAACCAGGGCCCTCGGAAGAGCATGATGATGATGATGATAATGATGGTGATGATGACCATGATGCTGATGATGACGAAGATGGCGATGATTATGATGAGGATGGTGAAGACGATGATGATGATGATGAGGATGGGGAAGAATCCAAGCAAAAAGATGAGGAAATTGATCCCTATTCCTACACAAGAAGAGATAATGAGTTCACCTCTGAGATCTTCAAAATAGAAATTGGAAATCTTCCCAGGAAATATGGCTTCAAGGTAAGCTGCACCATATTTGTTCCTACATTTGTTAGCAAACATGAGTTTATTACCGGTCTTCCTTTGATGTCAAACATGTGTAATGGAAGTGGAAGGGTATATTGAACCACAAAAAATATACAAACTGTTTTCAAACTTCTTTGCATATTCATTAGATCCGTTATTCAACAACTGCCAGTATTTTGCTGTTTTCAAAGACCACAGACTCATTTGCACATGCTTAGCCTCATCTTTGAGTCAACTATTCACAAATACCATTTGTCCATGGGATTTCAAAACATTGTTAATGTTTGAGCTGCTTATTCTTTGCATTACGATTGACTTTCGTAAATGGTTTGCTCTTAAATGAGGCTTAGTCTATGCAGATGAGCTTTTAGTCATAAAACATAGTGGTATTTATTGAATGAAAAAAAGGGACTATAGTAAAGTGGCCACTAAATACTGGTTGGTTGCTTTATAGAGGTATGAGTTTCTGCATAAAATGAGAGATCAAGGGGTGACTGTTACTTAGAAAGTCATCACATACCGTAGCATCCACTCCAGGGAGGGGGAGGGAGGTGACTAGTCAACCAATTCACTTCACTCCCCTGCATCAGCACTTGAATTAACCATCTGTAGGACTTTGGCAACTAGCTGCTAAATAAAGATGCACCACTTATAGAGATTCTACTGTCCTTTCCAATTCAAAGTGATTTTGGTCTCAAGATTAAAATGAAAATGAATCTTTTTTACATTAATTTTCAGCAATTCAAGAAGTTGATAACATCAAGGTTAAGCATCAAGCCTGTTAAAATCAAAGCAATCCCAAGAGCAACCCATGCATTCGTGACTTTCAGGTAAGTACCTCTGTGTTTTATTTCTCTAACTTCCACTCCCCCTAATCGTACATTATTATTGTAAACATCTAAAAAATTCTAGTGGCATTTTAGTGTTTTTAATACTTTTTGTTAAATATTTATTTTTTTTAGAAATTTAATCAAATCATCCTTTTTTTTACAGAAATGAAGCAGAAAGAATGGTTTGTAGCTGTATTTGATTTAGCAAGTGTTTTCGTTGTGTTTCCATATTTTCCCTGTTTGATAAAGCTTCTCTGTCTTTGAATCTTACAGAAAGCACTGACATCTCTGCGTGGCACAAGATGGAAGGGTAAACGACTGGTTACCAAGGTAGATATTGTAATGTTTTTTTACTTAAACAAGGGACTAATATTTGAAATGTCAGTATAGTTGAAACTTTTTTACACAGTGTATTGAAAAATTATGTTACCATTTCGTTATTTGCACAATGTCTATTCTTGCAACTTGAACCATTAGGAAGGAACATATGCTTAAGCAGAATAATATGTCTGACAGACCGTAACTGTAGATCAAAAAATTTGATTTTTTAGTTGGCCAAAGCTTTACCCGACCCTGTTGCAGCTCAAAGGGCAGAAGGCATGGCCAGGAAGAGATTTATAGAAGGTACGTATAAAACTTATTTTCTGATAATCATAATTGACAAACTAGCAAATTCATTAATTAAGCTAAACTTTACTATGCTAAATGTTTTGGTATTTTGTTCATCAATAGAGGCAGCACAGTCTAATGAAGATGCTAAAAGGACTAAAGTAGCTAAAACTGAGGAGGAAAAAAAATCTATAATGGAGAGGTATGCATGGCAGTTTGCATATTTGCTATAATTAGGTTGGGTTGGTATGACAGAAGGTTGTTTACAGGGCTTAAAATATCAGCCAGTCAGTTGATTGCTGGTCTTGATGACCAGTCAAATTAGTTTTATCTCAGTCTTACCTCATTTCTGGCTCAATATTACACATTAAAAATGACCAGCAAGGCAAAGATTTGACTAGACAAGAGCTGGCCATTTTCCAATGAATGGCTGTTATTTTAAGCTCTGCTAACGGGGTTAAAGTTACTAATGTCATCCCCATCATCAATGCTTAGTACACCGACACAGCTCAAACTTGTTTATTTGCTAGTTTACTTTTGGAAGAAGTTAATTAATTGTTAACGTTGGTTTTGATACTCAGACTTAATCAGTCAGTGACTCCATTATGGGACCAACCTTACCCAGTTCAGATACAAGTAAGTGCAGTACCATATCTCTTTCCTTCGTTTGGTTTTGGCTTTCTTTAATTTTTAATTGTCATCAATCTTATTCCCTTCAGATAAAGGCTAAGAGCATGGTGGATGTATTGAAGAAGCTGACAAAACAGTTAAAAAACGTCATGGAGTTCAAGGTACTGTAGCTATACGATTATGTATTAAATTTAGATTAGACCATGATATTAAAGGCTAGTATTTATTTGCAATGGGGTCAGAATTGGAGTTGAGCATAAAATAAGCTTTCTGTTCCTTTTTTTTTTCTAGGGGTCTTGGGTTGAACAGGAAAGGTAAGTTTTGTTTTTGGTTTAAAAAAATGTCTCGGCAAAAAATGCCAGCACACAAGTATTGAATAAATCCACAATGATCTGCATAAACGAAGCCCTGCTGTGGTCTGAGTCTGCTCCTTGATTTTAACTCTTCCTAAATTTCATTTAGCCACATGTATTTGAGGTTGACAAGTACATTTTTCATTTAATTTTTAGCCAATCTAGAGGTGGACTATGCTGTGAGCTTCTTCCTTGCATTGAATCAGTGAGTAGAGAAAAGTATTATTAAAATATCATTAGAAAATATGAAAAACGAATGAGTGAGTTACTCTTGGCATGAACTCAAACCTCATCCCATCATCTATGCAGTAACATTGTTTTTGTGCCAATTTTCAGCCTGTAGTTGATGGTTACCGCAATAAATGTGAATTTACCATTGCTGAAGGTCCTGATGGAGGTATGTTGTATCTCCAGGATACTGGATGATGGATACTACTATAATATCCTATTGAACTCCAGGGGGTACTGTAAGGGGATGCTTTACTCTCTCATCAAACTCTAGGGGACATGGAAGGGGAGTTTTGTCTCCAAGATATTGGATGATGGATGCAAATATAGTATCCTGGTGAACTCAACAGGGTGAGGGAGGGGATACTTTACTCTCTCATCAAACCCCAGGGGACATGGAGGGGAGTTTTGTCTCCATGATATTGGGTGTTGGATACTTCTGTAGTATCCTGTTGTACTTGTGGGGTTAGGAAGGGAATACTTCAATAGTATCTTTTTAAATCTCAGGGGGAGGAGGGCAGGGAAGTAATGTAGTAGTCTTACCTTACTGTTTATCATAGTCTTCTATTGAACTTTAATGGAGCTGGGAGTGGGATGGTTTTAGGATTATTTAACTCTAGGGGCTATGGAAGGGATGTATTTGTAGGTTTATATTAAACTCCAGTGTCAGGGTTGTCTTATCATTGTCCATTAAAAATCGCCAATGAAACCCTCTCTGTATCAAGATGTATATCAAGTGTTAAATATGAATCATTATTTTTTTGTTCAGACAAAACAGTTGGTTTCAGAGTAGGATCATACAGAGGTAAGATATGAATATTACTGTATGTGATGTACGTTAATGAAATGATATTTGTAACCAAATGCATCCAATATCCACCTCTGTGACATCACATATACAAGATAATGAACTCAACTTTATTCTATCATTATTTCACAGATGGATATAGTGGAGTTGTTGAACCATCAGAGTGTATTCACATATCCGAAATAGCCAAGAAAGTTGCCGCAGTAAGTTTTGACAGTTTATCAGCTTAGGTTACCTGAGGTTTGACGTCTGTTCTTACTCTGGTTATGATTTCTTTAGCTCTTTCAGGGTTACATCAGAAGATCTTCCCTAGCTGTTTACGATCTTTGCTTCCACACTGGGTATGTTGTTGTCTTAAGATAATTGGTTTCAGTTGCACAAATAACATGGGCAGATCAATGGTTTTTTATAGGAGGGGTGCACCATCTATGATCGGGACAAACCAATGAGTCAAATAATTTTTTATGAAAAAAAAATCTAGGTGGGGTTGTGCATCCCCTGCAACCCTCCCCTAGATATGCCCTCGAATAATGACTTGGTTCCAATTCAAGCTTTTACTGTCAACAGTTCAAAGTCATATTTTCTTATGTAAGCACCTCATCTCCAAGGCTAGTGCCTTCATTAGGATATCAGCTGTAGATTTTCTGGGGAAGGGGGGCAGAGAGGAGGGGCTTCTAATATCTACTAAATTTTCAAGTCTTGTCACTTCTCCAGTTTTAGTCTTATTTTATATTTTTCAATCTTAGCTCATATGCACTTAAAGACCCATTGCCACTTACCATGATGCATCACAATTTGTTTACATTTTGAATTGTGTCACCACCGAAAAAACAATTCCAACCTTTTGAATAAACTCTTAGATATTCCCTAAAGCCTTCAAAGAATGTAAAAGAATCATTATTGTGCCTTAGTGCTATGTCGGAAAAGGATTTAATATGAAGTTATTATTCAATATATGAATCTTTGAATTTCATGGACCACGAAATTCATCTGTGACTGCGGTGCATTACGGTAAGTGGCAATGGGTCTTCAACACAAACCATAGATGACTAATTGACTAGGTGTCAAGTGAACAAATTTGTATATATCCCATTAATATACAGTACTTAATTATTTGTTATTCTAGTCACTGGCAGACTTTAACAGTCCGTTCAACCCAGTATGGCGAGTCCATGGTTGTCGTCCAGTTTAACCCACAGTCCATGTCAAAGGTAAAGATGAAATGAATCAAGTTTATTTTACAATTTTTTTATTTTACCCTTTTTTTGATTTGAGGGAAAGGAGTCAGTTTCCTTCATCTTTTATTTCCACCAACTCCACCTTCCCCATCCTGAGACTTTATGAAAAATAAACTTACTTTTTAAACCTTTTTTTCATCCAGGAAGCAGTGGATAAAGAAGTGAATTCCATTAAAGAGTTCTTTACCGAAGGAGAAGGCAAAGATTGCAACCTGACATCTCTGTATGCTCAAGTTAATCACACAAGGTGTGTGCTTGCATGATAAACACTCAGTCTACTTGACTGTAATCTTATCCCATTTCAGACCATTTGTCATTACCTTATCAATGTGTCTTCTAATATTATACTGATAAAGAAAGAAATGATACTCAAGGGGATGACATGTCAACAGGAATGGGAAAATAAAGGATCAGGTAGACTAAGAGATTTTGTTTGAGTTTTCTCCAAATCAAACTTTAGTGGCAAACAAAAAATAACACTTACAGTAGAGGAATGACGTGAAATTTTAAAGCAGTTGATTCATATAGTTTTCTATAGTTTTTAGATTTCATATAGTTTTTTATAGTTTTTCTAAAACACCAAAATTATAAGGCTGACTATGGAATTTCAATCTGTAGATTATGGTATTCACTCTTAGTTAATAAAAAAAGTGTGGCAAACATTCTAATATTGTCATTTCAATTATTTTTTTCAGAGCTGTTGGAGGAAATGCTGAGGCACCCCTTACTTTACTTTTTGGTGAACCGGTAAGAACTCTTTATAATAATGCATAGTAATGCAGGGGCGGATCCAGGGGTGGTGAAGTAGGTGACTAGTCACCCCCCTTTTTCCTCACATTTCTTAGTATATTGTTAGAAACAGTCACCCCCCTTTTCCTCAAATTCCTGGTAAAACCTTTGTAATAGTCACCCCCTTCTAAAATTCCTGGATCCACCCCTGTAATGGCTGTAAATTAGCCGAGAGAAGGGGGGAGTCTTGTTTTTTTGGTGGCTCAGTAAAGAAAGATGGACTGTGCAAAGATACGCTCAGCTCAATTTGTCTTTTGTTTTGTACTTTTTCAGTGTATTTATGAAATGCTGTGTGATGTGAAATTCAGAATCTCTCCCAATGCATTCTTTCAAGGTGAGATACAGAAATTAAACTCAACTTAATTCAGTTATTAAACTTAAAGAATGATAATGAAAGACATAATGGTACCCCAAAGGGGACCAGAATGCACCTTTTTTGTTGTCTGTGGCTACATCCTCATATTGATATTTTGGGTTGCTGGGGTGGGGTAAGATGAGGTTAATTTATTCATGGCTTGTGCACTGCTTTCTCACCCCTGTTGACATAGTTCAATTCTCAGACCTATCATCATATGTAAATGTTGTTTTTTGTGGGTTTTGTCCTGTACTTCAAGGTATTTATTTGGTTTCAGCGATTTATCCTCAATCCACAACATTTCCACTCTTCTGGTCTTTGGTCTATATCATGTTTTTCCCCCCACGTGACACAACGAAGCACTCAATCTGACTCACCTTGTATATGAGTAATTCATAGCTTTGATTACCTTTCTTTAAAGTTAACACCAAGGCAGCTGAAATGATGTTCTATAAAATCAAAGAATGGATGGGTGACTGTGAAAATGCTACCTTATTAGGTAAGCCCTTTCTTCAATGTTAATCAGAACATTAAAAGACGAGGAAAAAACTGGGTCATGTTGACATTACAGTGCATTGTGACAATAAACACCATCTTGGAAATATGTCCCCTGAAATAGTTCTATAATACACCGTATGGCAACTCAACCCAGTTTTTTTCTCAACCTCGGAAAGATGATGATTATGATTATGATATTTATATAGCGCTCTTTTCCATATGGATATGTTCAAAGGCGCTTTACAATGATTTATGAATGAGAGATGGTTAGTATGAAGTGGAGGCACTGAGGGTGTTCACTGCCAGGGTTTCGTTACGTCCTCAGTGGTTCTTTTACGTCCCTCCGATGTTGGTTAGTAATGATGAGTGTGGAGAGACGGGACCACTATTTTAAGGTGGTCATCCGAGCTATTATATGTGTTGTATCACATTTGTATGACTAGATAGCATGGTCCTTTGTCACACCCCTGCCGATAGGTTAACGCTTAATGTTCTTTATATTTATAGATGTCTGCTGTGGCACAGGGTCTATCGGTTTAAGTCTTGCAAAGGTGAGTTATGCAAAGAATGACAATAACCTGACAACCAACCCATCAACCGACTAATTGAACCTCCTAGTGACTGAATAAATAACTAAATCATTGACTGACTGATTGAACGACCTGGGTCAATTGGTTTAAGTCTCGCAAGGGTGAGTTATTGAATGACTGACAATCAACTGACCAACAAACCCTTAACCAACTGATTGAACGACCATATCACTGACACCAAACCAACTGACCAAATCATCCAATAGCTGACCACTCAAATGATGAACCTAACTAGACATACTTCTTCATAGAATGATCATTGATTATGTTTCTTTTAACAGCACGTGGCGAGGGTCATTGGTGTTGAAATCATCGCGAATGCTGTAGAAGACGCAAGACAGAACGCCGAGTTAAACGGTAAGTACCTGTGGTGCTGTAAAACCACAGGTAGCCCATGCTCACCGAATTGAGATATCGTACACAACAAGTTTCATGAACCATTTGCAGCGTTGCTGTAATGACATGATGTTGTCAGCAAATGAAATACGATTCTTAATACCACGTACGGCTGGCCAGAATAGATCCTCACAATTTGGGCATAATGTTTTCCCATTTCAAACCACTTGTAATTCCCTATTGTATCGTTTTTTTTGTTTAACGGTACACATGGTGTGGATAGCAATTAAACAAGGAATCTTATTCTCAAGGGAAAGGCCAGTGGTCAAAAATGGGAAAACGCCCAAGTTGAACAGGTCTTTTGAATAGGTCTTTTTGAGTAGCCTTATTCCTTTATTCAAAGTATTCATACAGGAAGGGCTGCTACGTACTTCACTATGCGTCTGAAACCTTGATTTGATTTGTTTTTTAACTTCGCGTAGGAATCACAAACGCCAGGTTTGTTTGTGGAAAAGCAGAGGATGTGATCGTCGATCAAGTGTTCAGAAAACTGCCTCGAAAGCTTCCGGTTATCGGCATCGTGGACCCTCCTCGCGCGGGATTACGTACGTATCAGTAATACTAATACTAACACTAGCAATAAGGAAGCACCTAGGTACCCCCTCCTCCCTTTCTACTAGAACTACTCTGGGATAAACCGTACTTTAATCCCACCATTACTACGCACTACTAAAGGTGCCGACACACGGTGCAACGTTGCACGCAACATTGTACGCAACAATTTGAATCAGGGTGACACACATAGCAACAAAATCACGCAGCATCGCTTGTGTCAGTCTGCTATGCTAAAACATTTGGTCAGCGGTTGTGAATTTGGTGCAAGCTGATTGCTGGAATTTTTTAAATGTTGCAGCCATGTTCACACGATGACATTTGTTGCGCGCAATGTTGCAAGAGTAGAACGCGATTCAACTTTAATTTGTTGCATTCAACGTTGCGTGCAACAAGTTTCAGGGGTAGACACACGCTGCAACAGTCCTGTTGCGTGCAACTGGTACGCGTTTCTCCCTGCCATATATATCTCTCTCATCCTCTCTCTTTCACCCTATCCCCCTTTTACCCATCAACCTACCCTCCTAACGTAAGAATCTATTCAATTACACACTTACTCCACCAATACATCAATGCCGCCGTGCAGTCGTGATTTTCTTATCCTTGATCTCTGACGGTCTTACAACCATTCCCCAGTGTTTTGTTTCTGGTTTTTCACCGGAAATGACTGTAGAGTATTACTAGATGTATGTAGAATCATAATAAGTGCTACTGTTTAACGTGTTTTGTTCGATGTCCATCCAGATTCCACCGTAATTCAAGCCATAAGGAAATGCCAGAAGATGGATAAACTGATCTACGTCTCATGCAACCCAAATTCTGCCTTTTCAAACTATTAGAGTAGTTAGCTTACATGTCCTGTGGGAATCACCCGACTGACAAATACGGGCGCATATGTAGCTCAATTCAGAGTCAAAAAGCGGTTTCCATCTGATGCGCTAATTGAGGATCCCATAATGCAATATGCCGATGGTCAAGAATCTCCCCTAGAGGCTTTGCACATAATGACGCAGCATGTTGGATGGCAAAACAAGCAATCTTTCAAGATAAGACAGAATTCACTCAAGCGCAAAGGGATTTTTATTTCTTAGACGGCCGTCTAAGTGTCCTCCGGGCGGGCTTGTGATTGGCAAAGTGCACAAACA
>WHPX01000800.1:0-76787 GCA_011057435.1 Actinia equina | reverse complement strand
TTTTTTTTTTGGGGGGGAAGCCAATTCTTCTAGTGGTTATCATTGCCATTTTCAAACAGTCAGCCTCTTGTAGTTTAAATCAACAAGCTTTCACCAAACTAGCTTCTAAACAATTTCATTTAGTAAAATGTATAGCTTATTATATTTCATTTATTTATTTATTATTCCTATATTTTATTCTGAAGCGTGTGATAATCTTCCACTTGGAATGTAATCAGACGTCCTTCAAAATATAACAGCCTCTTCTGGTCAAGACCCAGCCAAGAATGCCAGGCTAAATTACACATCAGGCCTCGTCTTGGTGTGCCTCTACAAGTGACTCTGATCCTTATCTACAGATTGACTTGGGGTCACTTCACCTTTTTTGTGGTGTGGCTACACAGGGAAACAGCATGGCAGACCAGTGGGTGAAGAAGTACCAGATAGATACATCTACTGATGGTACAACATGGACCACTTATCAGGAGAACAATACTGACAGGGTAATGTAGCATTAGTGATAGTATGATACATCAGTGAGTGAAGAGTTACCAGATGAATACATTTACTGATGGTACAACATGGACTACTTATCAGGAGAACAATACTGACAGGGTAATTTAGCATTAATGATAGTATGCTATATCAGTGGGTGAAGACGTACCAGATAAATACATCTACTGATGGTACAACAGGACCACTTATCAGGAGAACAATATTGGCAGGGTAATGTAGCATTAGTGATAGTATGCTATATCAGTGGGTGAAGACGTACCAGATAGATACATCTACTGATGGTACAACATGGATCCCTTATCAGGAGAACAATATTGGCAGGGTAATGTAGCATTAGTGATAGTATGATAGATCAGTGAGTGAGACGTACCAGATAGATACATTTACTGATGGTACAACATGGAGTACTACTTGAAATTTCGCATTGAATGAATAATATTTATACAACCTATTGATAATTCAATTCATAGGTATTTGGGGCAATTTTGATCGTTCAACGGTGGTACGCCAAGTTCTTTTCTATGGCACTGTTTCAAGATACATACGTATCATACCCAAGGAATACCAGACTGCACCTTGCTTGAAGACAGAGATCTATGGATATCAAGTAAATCAAAGTAAGTTGAGCTAAAACTGTAAACATAATGCGTTCACGAATGTTCAAGTATCTAAGTATATATCCAGCACGAATAATAGAAACGTCCTGCGCATGCGCGTACTTCGTATGCAAATTAGTCGAATACTCTTCGTCCTATTGTAAATGCAAATTATACTTTCAAACTTGTCTATTAACAAAAGGACTTTATAAAACGTCAAGGCTAACATTCTAATGCTGAAACTTAAAGCTAATTATCACCTGTTGGTTTTACTAATATCTCTTGATGGGTTGCAAGCATGCCCAAGAGAGTTAAAAGACAAAAGAATGGAGACCATTGTGGTGCCGTTGTTAAATTGCACCTGTTTATTGCTCACCCGTGAGGCCGCGATGACGTAACGTTTAATCGAAGAATAGTATATAACTTGCTAATAAAGAATACTTTTTGATTTAATTCATATATTTAAAGTTGCCGTTTTGCCAAGCAGTAAACAGTTGTCAAGCAGAGTAGCTCTATTCTCGAGTCGAAATCGACATTTAGATTTTTTTTAAATAAGAATTTTGACACTTATTTAGATAAGCATTTCAAATTTTTCATCCACGTTTACAGCTTGTTCAAGTCACAGCTTGGGCATACCAAGCCCTAAACGGGTTCTCAACCACAGGATTTCAGCAACATCATATTACAATAGCGAACACCATCCCTATATGGGAAGACTTGGCTCAGATTCAGCATGGGGGCCAGAAAAACAAAAAGGTGATGACTACCTCCAGATTGATGTTGGTGCTGTGTCGTACATGTGTTCTATAGCAAGCCAAGGCAATGGGGATAATGAATTATACGAGTGGGTCACGAAGTATGAGGTGTTGTATTCTACAACCAATAACCAGTGGAAAACATACAGCGAGAATGGGACAAACAAGGTAAAATGCATTTAAAAAAAAAATCTATTAAATAACCTTGAGCTGCTACGATATTTTATTTTGTTAGATTTTTAGCTTGTTTCAACAACCTCACAATTTCCACTAATACGTCTGCGTTTTAGCTTCTTGCCAGTGAATGGCATGACAAAACAATAAAACAATAGCCAAGGATAATGAGTTTGGAGGTAAACAATACCCTGCAAAAAAAAATTCATAAACAAGAATACAATAAAGCTTGCTACACCAAGAAAGACCCTAGACTGATTCCATAAGTCGGTTCCAGTTCGCACGTCTGTCCTTTCTTTTTTCTTTTTGTTTTGTTTTGTTTTGTTTTGTTTTGTTTTGTTTTGTTTTGCTTTGTTTTGTTTTGTTTTGTTTTGTTTTGTTTTGTTTTGTTTTGTTTTGTTTTGTTTTGTTTTGTTTTGTTTTGTTTTGTTTTGTTTTGTTTTGTTTTGCTTTGCTTTGCTTTGTTTTGTTTTGTTTTGTTTTGTTTTGCTTTGTTTTGTTTTGTTTTGTTTGTTTTTTGTCTTTTTTTTTTGTTGCTCATGGATCGTCGAGCCACCAACAAGTAACAAAGGAGCGCAAAACCACGACTTACGAAATCAATATAGAAAGACCCTAGAAAATAAACTATTTTTAACTCCGATCATTGAAAATTTATGGTTGAGCCCCTTTGGAGACACCGTGCAATAAACTGTTGCTTGAAATGTTGCATCCATCTGGCTTCATCAAGTGAAAATAAATTACTTCGGCGTGGCTGCAGTCGCGTGATGTTCTCAACCAATCAAATTTCATTAGTTTTAGCTTTACCGTTTGCCAGAATTGATACGTTCATTGATATCGATCAATTTCATAGTTTGTTTTATCACAACAAAAATGTGACGTGTGAAATATAATTGTGGTGTCTGCGTTTTTCTCTATTTTTTCCAGGAATTTCCAGGAAATACAGATCAATCAACAATTGTTACCCATTCAATAAAGAATCCATTCAAAGCGAAGTTTATTCGTATTCTACCGAAGGACTTCCTTAAATGGAAGAGTATAAGAGTTGATTTTAAAGGACTCTCAGCAGGTACAACAGACATCATTTTTATACTCTTGCCTTGCCTTGCCTTGCCTTGCCTTGCCTTGCCTTGCCTTGCCTTGCCTTGCCTTGCCTTTCTTACCTCTAATGCAACATTTTTCTCTTTCGACAATAATCCCAGCCTGTGGCACATCATTGGGTCTCGAGAACTTCCACATACCGGACTCCCACATCACCTCCTCTTCCTCATTGGATAATTCCCATACTGCATCACATGTTCGTCTGTACGGTAACTCCTCATGATGCAGCTCCTCTTCATCCAATACCGAGTACATCCAGGTCGATCTTGGAGAGGTCAAGACAGTAACAGGTATAGCAACACAAGGAGACAAAGTTTCGGACAAGTGGGTAACGTCATACAAGATGGGCTACAGCTTTGATAATAGTAATTGGAACGAGTACAAAGAAGGGGAACTTGTGAAGGTACAAATGCTTTATGATCAGAGCAACTGATTTGTTTGACTCATGCGTGTCAATTTATGCTAATTTTCACTAGCGCGGCAATCTTGGCTCTATATATTATCCACCGAAATGCAAATAGCTACACACCTAATTGAATAAAACGTTGTCATGTTTAAAAAAGGTTATATCAAGGTTATATCATCAAAGCTAAGATCAAATGGGAGCATGGGAAGACAAACAATTATGTTAATTTTATGCGTATTGCAGTTTTCCCTTCCTGTGCACATTTTATGCATCATGTCTTTGGCATGCTGTTAACCAAGGTCGACCGACTTTGCTCTACTCTGCATTTTTACATGCCTATATTCAAATATATTATACAGTCAATTCAAAAAATGTTGTCGTCGACCAACTCAAGCCTACGCGACTGGACCGAAAGGAACTCTGGGTAGCAATCATTGAAGCCGAGTTGACTCCATAATTTTATCTGACTAGTTATGCCTGGTTTACAGCACGAACCTTCGTAGGCGAGCGGGAAGTGTCGAAGGAGACTTTTTTTTAATGCCTTCATATTTTCGAAATTGTGAACTGAATCATAACTACTTTGTTTTTCTTTCCCTAAACCCAAAGACATGCATTTGATGGATTGTTTCTGGCCAATATTATCTTATTACTTGCGGGAACAATAAATTCAAAACGAATATTTAACCGCTTCAGTGTTTTTTACCCATATTCCTTTCGGTCCAGTCGCGTAGGCTTGAGCCGGTCGACGACAACGTTTTTGAATTGACTGTATACATTTCAGAGTACTCAAAACCCTTTCAGTCTTAGCATCGATGATATGACTCGCTTCTCGAGCCCGACTACGTTTTTTCAATTATGTGTATTTCAATGGTGACTGTATTATTATACCTCTGGGGTCTCGGCTTCGATTCCTGGACTTGACATCACAAAATGAGAAGTATCAGAAAAAATCTGTTAACATTTGGTCAGCTACGATTTCAAGCTCACGCCCCCTCATTTAAGCCCATACACTGATTATGTCTCAAAAAACGGTTTTTGGATCTTTTCTCAAAATAATGACTATCTAGGCAAAAAACAGAAGTGGATTCAGTTAATTCAACTATTCACGGACGTATTATATGGTTTAGATTGAATTCTATTGAAAAAAAAAAACAAAAAACACCGTACTATTTGAGTTGAATGAACGCTATTGGACGTAATTTACAAGAGAAAATGCATGACATAACCGGGGGTCAACCTAGAAAATCGTCTCTCCTTGAAATAAAACAGAACCTGTCAAAAAAAAAAAAAAAAACAGAAGTGGATTTGAAAACTTCAGAACCGTATTTTTGCAGATTTTACAAGCTCGTACTATCTGTTGGCCTATACATTCGTCTCTTATGGTTTCTTAGGTTTCGTAGCCTCAAAAACACGCTAACTACTAGTTAGCTAAAAAAAACAGAAGATTTACGGGTCATTTAGGATGTTTTGTCACGCAGTTTATTTGTGCTATATAACTTTACTTTTAAGAACAACCTTTTGCTTTGGAAAGAGAGGAAATGGAAATGTGCGATTTTTTCCAATGGTTTGTTAGGTTTCTCTTTTTTGATTCGAGGTTTTTTGTCTGAGTTTTCCAGGTTTTCCTCGCTCCGCAAAAACCCAGTACGCTTAATTCCAATTTGAATCCAATTGCATCAGTAGAGTTTTGCATCATCATGTACCCACGCCCATAATACAGCTTGGGCTGCCTGTGGTTAGATGGCAGAACAATAAAATCCCTTTGCTCCTGGGAATTGAATTCTTTCTCATGTAAAACGATTGTATTGTTCCTGCCATCTAACATGGCTGCGATCACATGATGGTAAAAGACCTCTGTAATCCTAATGTCAGCTTCAAATCTACTTCCTTGTTAGGTGTTCAATGGAAACAAAAATAGAACTGAAGTCATAGTTAACTGGCTAAGCCGTCCAAAAGCAGCTCGTTACGTCAAAATATTTCCTTTGAGCAGTAACGGTGGAGTCTGTCTAAGACTCGACCTATATGGATGCACCTTCTGTGAGTAAACACTAGAGTAGCTAAATCTTTCATTTACTACATATTGTAGCTCCATATACTAAATACTTACTAAATACTTAGTCAAATAAAGCTTTTATTATTATTGTTAATATTATTATTATTATTATTATTATTACTATTATTATAAATAATAGGCTAACTAAAGGGCAGTGTGCAAGGGATTCTGGTAGCTGTAGTATATATATAACAGCCTATCGCTGGATTTTAATCAGTTGACAAAAGTCTTTGAACCTCATTGCCTGCTCCAAACGGTGGTGAGACACTGATCACCGTGTGCTGTCAGACATACAGAATTCTCATTGAAAACTTGTGATTCAGCTGATGAACATTTACGAAAGAAAGGAATTCTCTGTCGTACACGGTAATTAGCCTCGATTTCGTATAGAATTATTTTGAACATTCATGCGTTCCATTGAAGGTTCGTGGAATTTCGTAGTGTTTGTATTGTTAAAGGTGTGCATTCTTTACTTTACCGTTAGTATTTGTGAATATCTAAACACTGATACGAAGCTAACCCTGAGTAGTAAGTCGATAACGGTTGAGATCTCGTCTAGCAAACGAGAGGTCATTGAGGCAGTTTTTTTAATCTGCTTATACACTCGATGTAACATACACTTTACATATAGATCTGTACCGAGTGACAAAAACACATTTCATAAATTTGATAACGGTCTATTGCACATGCGAGTAATATTCATTTTTGATCACATTTTAAAAACTTGCTTTTAGATACCCCTGAAAGACCAAGTACTCCAGTCACTGCAGACAAAAGATCAGCCTCACTGAGATGGACTAACATCCAAACTAACCAGGAGACTGCAGAATCGTTCTCGATAGTAGTGAGCCATACAAATGGGACGAGCCGGACAATTACTGTTCCAAACCAACAAACAACCTCAAAGGAGATTACAAATTTAAAGCCTTATACAACTATGAAGCTAAGATCATTGGTGTAAGGAACCACGGGCAACCTTTATGGCAAAGTACCTCAAGATTCCGAACGCTCATTGCAGGTTAGCTTGAGGGCCTCAAAGCCAATATTTGACCCAACGTTTAACTTAGCTTTGAACCAACATTTGACTCAACATTTGAACCAACATTTGAACTAGCATTTGAACGATCTTATAAACTATTTTATTTTCCAGAACCGGAAGCAAGTCCTACCATAGAGACGTTGATTGCAATATCATCACAAAGCATCAAAGTGACAATTAAGGTTAAAAAATAATGATCATAGCAAAATATTTGGAGCGTTTGCCATTATGCTGAAGCAAGGGCTTCAAGTATTACCAAATTTGTTATAAAAACAAATTCCTAAAATTTACAGAAAAATAAGTTAAAAAAACTCTTTAATTCTCCAATGTCTATTTTGCAATAAACTTCTGTTCTGTTCTGTTCTGTTCTGTTCTGTTCTGTTCTGTTCTGTTCTGTTCTGTTCTGTTCTGTTCTGTTCTGTTCTGTTCTGTTCTGTTCTGTTCTGTTCTGTTCTGTTCTGTTCTGTTCTGTTCTGTTCTGTTCTGTTCTGTTCTGTTCTGTTCTGTTCTGTTCTGTTCTGTTCTGTTCTGTTCTGTTCTGTTCTGTTCTGTTCTGTTCTGTTCTGTTCTGTTCTGTTCTGTTCTGTTCTGTTCTGTTCTGTTCTGTTCTGTTCTGTTCTGTTCTGTTCTGTTCTGTTCTGTTCTGTTCTGACCGAGAATTGAAAAGTCGTTCCTTTTAGCCTGGTTCAATTTCCATTCCCAACTATTTTTTCTTAGTTCACGCAAAGAGACAAGTTAAATGGGCCACTGGCGGGATACAGAATTTTGTATCGACCCGAAGGAGGAGAAGAGATGCAGACGGATGTAGGTATCGTTACTATGGTAACGTTGACGAACCTTAAAAAGTACACAGCCTACAGTATATCAGTGGCTGTAAAGAACCCTAGGTTTGTTGGTCCTGCTAGTGTCACAAAGCAGAAAAAAACACTAGAAGATGGTAAGAATAATTCATGGAGGAAACGCATACGCGTGCTGTGTGCAGTTGTAAAGCACGCGAGGATCGGAAAAATACGAGAGAAGTAATAGAAGTTAAGAAGCAGCTCAATTTATTAAAGGACAAAACAAAAGAATTTCAATCTCCTGAGAATTTGAACCTATTGCTATGTCCTCCAAATTGAAATGCTATCCGACGTACCGCAATGGGTCTATTGGCAGAACACAAAGAAGTGTTAGGAGAAACACGACGCGTAACGGAACACTTCTCGATTGTTCTGTCAATCTCCAAATGCTTCATATCTGCACACCGCACAGCACAGCAACCATTTTGTTTATTTCTTTTATGGAATACAAATTACAACAGCCGTTATTTTGGATGCGAATGGACGAATCAGTTTACAATGCGCGCGTATGCTGTGTGGTCTCATAAAGCACGCGCTCCCAACCAACCAGAACGCGAGATTTGTAACAGTTATTTTATGATGATTTGGAATCAAAACGTATATTGGGATTATCATTGATTTTGCAATTCTTATGTATTTTGCGTCAATACTCCAGTTTCGAGTTCTCCTTGCTCAGCCTTAGTCTCGGTTGTGTGATATATTATTTAATCATTCAGCCAAGGTACATTCCCTAGAGCAGTTTTTGTATGACAGTGAAAAGCTCACGGCACGAATACGGTCGTGACACGGCATGGGATACGCCAGACCAATCACACCGCACTGGAATTTACTTTCTATCCAATCAAATACTCGGAACATGGCATGAACACGGCGTGAACACGGTCACGCTAAGGACACAGCAATGCCAGTCCAATCACATTGCGCGGGGAAACAAATCAGCCAATTAAAATTCTAGAAAGCATCACGGTCACGGCACGGCACGCTTACGTCAGTGAGCTTTTCACGGTCATGCGAAAACTGCTCTACTATACAATGGACCTTCATAAAAGAAAAGAACACATTTGTACTGCGCAAAGGCGGACTTGAAATGGGAGAATTAAACTTGATGAAAAATATACTGCGCATGTCAGGGGATTGTCAAAGAAGTAAATCAGGAAACCTAGAGGTCTTTTCTGAGTTCGATTACCAAAATGCATTGTGGTATAACTTGGGTGCAAACAACGGCAGAGTACTCGTGAAAACAAGATTCAAAACTGCATAACCTATGTATGATAATATTTCTATCAATTTCTTTCAGTTCCTGAAATTGGTCCCAAAAACACACGAGCAAAGAAAGTAAATGCTACAACATGCCTCGTTACCTGGCAACCGTTAACAGACAAGCAAAGTAATGGCGTCATCACTAAATACGAGATCATCTGGCATCTTGAGACAAACAGACCTCAATCAAATGCTGCTCGTCAAGAATTCTTAACAGCTTCGACAAAGGAATCCCAGTTTATGATAGATAAGCTCAAGCCAAATGAAAAATACACTGTTCGTGTTAGAGGATATACCAGTGTTGGACCAGGACCGAACAGCACTGTTAGCTTTTTGACAAGTGAGTGCGCATGCGTGCAGAATGCGTTGCATCATAAGCCTGTTTTAGGAAATGCTGTAGTACATATATAGTATTTTCGCATCATGAAAAGTGATAGGAAACCTTAATGGACCCTTGCTAAAATTATCTTGAATGCGAGGCTAACATAAAAACACAAAAGAAGTCACACTTTTTTCGATGGAAAAAGACCTCTTCTGCTTGGGGTAATGTTTTCTCATTCCAGACCACGTGTCATTCTCTTGAAAATAATATTCTTTGTTTGAGCGGCGTCCATATTCTCATGTGTCTTCTCATGTACAACCGAGCGTAAACCTTAAACAAAGAAATGATACTCTAGGGAATGACATGTGGTCTGAAATGGGAAAACATTACGTCAGAGCCGAAGAGGTCTATTGGTGTCATGTTTCGTATTCCCATGTTACCCTTGCATCCACTATACGTTTGAGAAAGGTCCATTGTAGTGTTAATTTTTCAAATTTAGGCCCCGTCCACACGTATCCGAAAATTTTTGTATCCGCAAATTGTTTTTGCGGATACGGGTTGCGTCCACTCGTGTCCGCAAATTTTACGAAAACGGATACGTGTGGACGTCGAAAACGATTCGAATACGCTGCGTGTGGACGCAAACATTTTCGTATCCGCAAGAAATCATTGCGGATACAAAAATTTCCGGATACGTGTGGACGGGGCCTTAGTATTTCATTTCTTGATGCATAAAATTTCAACTGACTGATGAAGCGTTATTTAAAACACTCCTGCTCGTTTATTAAACAGTACATAAACTAACCTTTCCAAAATTTGTTTGACTGATCACAAAACAATGGTTTCAAATCGAGGTGGTTGGACATGATGAATAAAAGTGCAGTCTAGATTTCAAACCAATGTTTCGTGGTCATCCAAGCGAAATCGGACATGTCTTTTCATGTGACTTCTTAGGCCCCGTCCACACGCATTCGAAAATTTTTGTTCCCGCAATGTTTTTTTTGCGGATACGGGTTGCGTCCACTCGTGTCCGCAAATTTTACGAAAACGGATACGTGTGGACGTCGAAAACGATTCGAATACGCTGCGTGTGGACGCAAACATTTTCGTATCCGCAAGAAATAATTGCGGATACAAAATTTCCGGATACGTGTGGACGGGGCCTTAGTATTTCATTTCTTGATGCATAAAATTTCAACTGACTGATGAAGCGTTATTTAAAACACTCCTGCTCGTTTATTAAACAGTACATAAACTAACCTTTCCAAAATTTGTTTGACTGATCACAAAACAATGGTTTCAAATCGAGGTGGTTGGACATGATGAATAAAAGTGCAGTCTAGATTTCAAACCAATGTTTCGTGGTCATCCAAGCGAATTCGGACATGTCTTTTCATGTGACTTCTTAGGCCCCGTCCACACGCATTCGAAAATTTTTGTTCCCGCAATGTTTTTTTTGCGGATACGGGTTGCGTCCACGCGTTTCCGGAAATTTTTGTATCCGTATCCGGAAATTATCAAAAACCGTCTCCAGAGTAGAAATTTTCGAATACGCTCCGAATACGGATACGTGTGGAAGGTCGTATCCTCAAATTTTCGAATACGATGACGTAAACACGATTTTGAGCATGCTCAATAAGAATAACTATCTGTTAAAGGGACTAGGCACTAGCGTGCATGAGGGCGGATCATGAAATTTCCGGATACGTGTGGACAGTGAAAACCATTCGAAAACCATTCGAATACGCTGCGTGTGGACGCGAACATTTTCGTATGCGAAAAAAAAAAAAAAAAAAAAAAAAATCCGGATAGGTTTGGACGGGGCCTAAAGTTCTAACTTTAAACAAAGAAATGTTACTCTAGGGAATGACCCGTTGCCTGCTGTACGTTATGAGAAAAGATTATTTTGTACGAATTAGGTGTATGGAAAGTTGAATAACCTTAGTTTAAAATAGCAAACTCTCTTGATCTCGCAAATCACTTTAAGTAACTACAGCAGTTTTCGCATGACTGTGAAAAGCTCAGTGCCGTATAGCCCCGTTTACACTAGCGATTTTTGCGGCGATTTTTGCTGCGATTTAGTTCATAAAAAATAATGGTAAATAATTTACTTGTAAAGTTTTTTTTCAGGATGCCAAGATTTTCCTAGACGAATGACTCTTTTAAAGGATGAGACAAAAGATTTCATAATTCCGAAAATTGCCACAAAAATCGCAGCAAAAATCGCCGCAAAAATCGCCAGTGTAAACGGAGCTTATGCGTGCCTTGCCGTGACCGCGATGTTTTCTAGAACTTTTAAACAGCCTATTGTTTTCTCGCGCAATGTGATTGGCCTGGTAATTGCGTGACCTTTGCGTGACCGTGTCCGCACCGTGTTTGTGCAGTGTTTCGTGCATTTGATTGGATGGAGAAAAAAATTCTCGCGCACAATATTTGGTATGGCGTATACTTGAGGAAATTGGTTGTCTATTTTAAGTTGACTTGAGCTGATCTATTCCAATAACCAATATTTTTCTTCGTTTAAGATACGAGTGGAACAAAATCTTCCACTTCGTCTTTGTGCACTTCAGAAGGTAAATCCGTAACACTTGGCTGCCTGACAAGTAACGAACAAACAGGTTCAGTAAGATATACTTGGACAAAAAACGATGTAGTGGTTGATAACGATTCTGCTGTAACGATTGAAGGGGAAAAACTAGTTTTGAAGCCTGTGAAGTATGAAGACTTTGGCACCTATGTGTGCAATGCTACTAATAGTGAGGAGACGGTTACTTTCACGACGAGCAAACATGAAGTGAATGAATGTTCTGCCACAGATGTCTCAAGTAAGCAAAGAACAATCCCAACAATGCATGGTAATAAGATTCAGGTTGTTTTCGTAAAATACACCTCATAACCTCGAGCGTTATGTTTTGGCATTTCAAACCACGTGTCGTTCTTTAGCAGCAGTAAGGGGGACTCGCGATCACCATTCGGAATTGCCCGGGAATTACCCGTGTTTATGCACTAGCGTCCCCCGCGGGAATTACCCGTGTTTTGTTATATGTTGCGCGAAGATTTCCTTACTGCTGCTATGTTTGTGTCGCAAACGGAGGATAAAATATTCCTTAGATATAGATGGACACCATCAAAAGCATTAGTAACAAGACTGTGCGCCGACTGCGAACTCAGGTGCTGGACCGCTTAGACGCCGACTTTGCCTTCACGATATTTATGGAGGGAGATACAGACGAGACGATGGACGAGGAAAGAGCAGAAAGGATAATTGGCTTGATGCCCGAAGGTAATTACCGCCTGGAGTTGACGTTTACAAAGTATTTAGACGGCGAGTGGATAATAGAAAAGGGCAGGAATCCAATACGGGCGTCTGGCAAGAAGGACCTGTTCGTTTTAAACAAGGACACGCGTCCTGGGGCGCTGGTGGGCATCGACATGTTGTTCTACGAAGTTGCTTACCCGGTCACCGTGGTTATTTACGGTGCGTATGAAATTAAGAACCCGGACGTTAAGAAGCTCAAACCAATGCGGCATCCGGGTAACTGCGTGGGTAAGTTAGAGAGTTCTTCGAGGATTCCTCTATGGGAGGTAAGCTTACGTTGAAGAGAAGAGAAGCCATCAGGAAATGGGAGCATGCTACTCGTAGGGCAGGAGCCACCATTGAAAACATCAAGAAGTTAGAGGTTGCTTTAGAAAGGCGCATACACGTGAAAGACATCACCGACGGCTTCATTTACTCCGGGACGCACAAGTATGGGGGCCGGGGTTCGCCTATCGTAATTTACCAGCATAACGCACATGCGTGGAGGGAGTTAAGGTTCCCAAAGAAGAAGGAGACGCGCGTTTACAAGGAGTCGCCGCTTGCAGAACTAATGCTCGAGAATTCTATTTGGTTAATGGATGCGGAGGGAAGTCAATTCATGACCCAAGATGGTACTTTGTATCGTCCTGAAGTGGAACAGCTGCGCATTCAAAGCGCCTGTGAGACTTTAGGAGAAGACTTCTCCGACGAAGTGCTTAGCAGTCGCAGTTTGGACTTCTTAGCCGCAAAGAAAAGAAACGGGTGTAAATCCACGCCGGAGGAGTTCAAAGACATAGCTAAAGCTTGTGTAGAGCACGGTCATGGTGGCCTGTGGAACATGGAATACGACGAAGACGAATACGTGTCGCTGGATATGAAACATTGTTACCCCGCGAGCTTCAAAGGCCTGGGAGATTGTAAGGAATATTACGACCGTTACGGACATCCAGATTCACAGTTCTTTCGTGTTGCGTTGGATGGTCACTACGGCGCCCCAGCAACGGGGTTTGTACGGTTGACCACCTGGAAATTAGCAGCGGGTCTGCACCCCATAATCTATGCGTGGTATGGGAAGCACCTGCAGGAGAAAGAATGGATACCGGTGCCCCTATTGAAGTTCTTTGAAGAGCGCAAACTTTTAAAATACACAGTGCATGAAGCCATACTTTGTCACAGCGCCTTTACGCAGTGGTTACCGGAGCATAACCCCACAGCGCGCGTGGTCATAGGTAAATTCACGCAGGGCGCAAAAGAAGGTGAAAAACATATGCAGCGGCGCCTGATAACGGACGAAGGCGAGCTAAGCTTCCTCATCAAGCGCGCGCATGACAAAGGAACGATGGTGTCTGTAGAGAAATGGGACTACCTTGTCGACGATAAGCTACATGAATGGAATGCTTTATGCTACTACCAAGATCACCGACCGCAGTATTACCATCTGCGTGCCAGCATGTTAGCCTACGCGCACATTAACCTATTAGCGATGCTCCTGCGGTTTGACAAAGAAGACATCCCGCGAGTAGCCACGGATTCCTTGTACGTGAAACCGCACGTATTGGAAAAAATGAAGGAATTCTACACTGCCGATGAACTTGCAGAAAGTGGCCAATAGCGCGTCAAAGATGAAGAAATAAAAGCTTGGAGGGCACGTGTAGAATATCACGGAGAACACACCCAGGGCACCGTAACGCCTACCAAAGAGCCTCTACCTTCAGTTGCGGACCCAATCTCTTACCAACGCTTCTCTTACCTCTACGGTACGGGAGGCAGCGGTAAGACGACGCGTGTGTTAGAACTCTTTCCTAAGATAAAGGTGTTAACGCCAACGCATCGTTTGGAAAGAGAACTCTGCAAAATGGGTTACGACGCGCAGACCTACCACAGCTTCTTCCGTTGGAATGGTTAAAAGTGTGTACCTGAAGCTATCCACGACATACCTCCGGTGATACTTTGGGATGAGATTTGCACCGTGCCTTTGGAAATCCTGCAGGAGTTCGTAGAGTTCCTTTGCGGGAAATGTCAAGTAATATTCGCCGGAGATCCTTGCCAGCCTTCTCCAATAGCCGGAGAGATGCCCCACGAATGACTAAAGGGGTTCGTAGACTACTCTGAAGAAATCAACACAGATTACCGCAGCAAGGATCAAATAAGAAACCTGAAAGCAGAACTTCGGGGCCTTAGTGACACCGACCAATGCAAGACGCTGCGCAAACGCATACGAGCGAAGTCATACGAGGACTTCCTTTACACATGGCATCCAAAGGATCTGGTGCTGAGCAGCAAACGCGCAGCACAGTCTCGCATATAAAAGGATTTGCTAAATATACACCGACAGCGCTTCCCTACGCATTTGGTGCCCGTTTCTTACAAACCCCACGACACCCGCATGCAAAAAAGAGACGTCTGGGTACCTGGTACCGACATCCAACTGCAAAATGCAGTAACGCATGATAAAGCCTGGGTACCCATAGAAAAGGTGGAAAAAATAACCTCCCATTCAGACTGGCGCTTGGGCTATTGCATGACAGTCCATAGTGCGCAGGGGCTTACCATAAAAGAAACCTTATGGATCATAGATCAGCGGCTGTGTTGGAGCAACCTTATCTACACCGCCGTAAGCCGCGTAGAATATGCCAAACAGTTAAAAAGAGCCTGGGGGCCGCAACTGCGTTACGACCGCACCCCAGAAGACATAGCAAAGGAGAACATTGCCAAGAAACTCCTTCGCTACAAGCGGCACGACGAAGAAAAAAATATGACGTTCGACCTATGCGTGGACGACGTCTATAAGAAAGGGGCAAGGTGTGCCAAATGTAATATACCTTTACTATGGAGGTTTGATCCGAATGACGATCAACAGTTCTCCGTGGATCGCATAAATAATAAATGCGGCCATTGTAGAGGCAACGTAAGGTTGACATGCCTAGAGTGTATTCGGGCGCGTGGAGCAGCACTACTCTGAGTCTTTGGGGACTATGAGCAGCTCTTCCTTGACGAATCCATGACTTGGGCCATCTAGGTAATACAACACGGGTTGCCCTTCCTTGGTGACGGACTTCGAGATCTCATACGTTTCCAAAGACCAGTTAGGATCCGTGGCTCTCTTACTGCTACCTTCGAGTTCCCCCGGCTGATAGAGGTATCTGACCACTATGTCACGGGGGAGCTTTTTTTACTTCAGTCCGACCGCCCTCGAACTTCTGACGTAGGACTTGTGTTCCACGTGTTTCTTTTTTATAGCATCCTTGGGTTTCATTCCCGTAGCCCTGGCCGCCTCGTTGTTCAAAGCCGCAACGACCTGGGGGAGTCTTTGAGTCCATTCCCTCTTGCGTTTGGAGGGATCTTCCAGCTCTTTCCAATACTGGTACCCAAAGAGACGCTCGGCCAAGGTCTTATTGAATCTTTCGACGATGCTCTGACCCCTGGGGTACTCTGCTTCGGCTCTCCTAATCTTAGTGTCGTGGTCTTTCAAGGTCTTAGTAACCACGCCCATGAACTCTGTCCCCGCATCCACTTGCAGCAGCTTAGGCCATTTCAAGACGCGCTAATAAATCCTACCTAGGGCTTCTGCGACTTCCCCAGAATCCTTGCTGGTTATGGGTTCGGCATCCTTGTATCTGCTTGCGATATCAACTACGGTCAAAGCGTATCTATAGGTCTTTCTTCGCACCTTGTCGTGCGGTAAGAAGAGCAAATCCGCCTGATGAACTTCGTTGGGGGTATTTACGGTGAAGCTGGGCCTGTGAATGTACTTGGGCACGGGAAGATAAACCTGCCAGAGGATTTGTTTTCTTAGCCAGTTCTTAGCCGTTTCATCTGATACCCTGGCCGCGGTCGCGAGTTTCTTGATAGCTGACGCTCCTTTCCAATAGCCCTCAGGTCCATAGTAAATCCTTTTGAGTTTGTCCTCTACGCGGCCCATTATATGAATTCCAAAACAAGATTGATCTTTCGCCCGTTGAAGTCCACCGCCTTTCCGTCCACTTTAATGGTGATGTTTATGCTTTCTACTAAATTAGTCAAGTCATAGCTCAAAGAAATGGGAGTGTATTCTACTGGGTCAAATGGATTACCTTTGGGCAGAAACTTGGACATAAGAGAAGACTTTTCTCCATTGTTGTAACTATGGACTAAATCGCAATAGACTTCGTAAGAGGATGCGACTTTCCATTTCACGGGCATGGCTGTGTTGGTAATTGCCTTGCCTGAGACACCTAGTAAAGATCCTAATGCATCAGCTTTTCCTAGTGTTACCGAGAAATTGTTAGGAAGATTATGCTTGAAGGTCATTTCGTGCGGCAGCCCTGTGGTGAGAGTATAACCGTGTTTTGCTAATTCTTTTATCAGTGTGATTGGCGTGTAATGTCCATCGGGTAACATTACGCCTTGATAATTGTTAGATCCCTTATGCACGGTGACCATACCATTGACTAAATTATACCAAGAATTGTACAAAGAGCAACTAACCAGCCGGACCTTATGGGCTTTGATGGGGGGATTCAGATTAGTGGTAAAGTCATTCTTGTCGCTTTCCAAAAAGACGATCATTATATATTAGACGCTCATGCTTCGCGTCACTAGGTGCTAAGCGCAGCTTAGATTAGATACGCCAAAGCTACGCCTCCCGCCAGCCCTGCGACTCCTACGAAGACCAATTCGTTGTCTTTTTGTTTCTTAGAAGGCTGGTAGTAATTCTTAAACTGAGGCCTTTTTAACCCCGCCGATGCCGCGGGGTGTGCTTGCGCATAAAGTTTGAAGGCGTAGTCTGTGTTTTCGAAGTTCTTATCCGCCTGCATCTTGTCTTGGTAGTTCTTGTCCAACCAATCCCTGTAAGCTTGTCTTTTTTCATTCCAAGCCGCCACGTCTCGCTGATATTTCTCCAGCGCTAAGTCGTGCCTCTTCCTTTCGGCGGCTAAATCTCCGCTTTTGTCGCCTCTGACTAATCTATCCAAATACTGACCACCATAATTAGCTCCAGTGAATGCTAAAGCTGCAATAACTCCACCTGCGACCACGCTAGCCATTTATATTAGACGCAAGCAAAGCTTACGTCGTTGGCAGGTACTTTTCCTTCTGTAGGTAGTTTCTTAACATGATAGCCCCGCATACGGCAGCGGTCATCTTAGCAAAGTTACTCAGGTTTTTAGTTGGGTCCTCAGTAAGGTCCTCCTTTAGGACTTTCTTACCTACCCAGCCAATACCGGCGATGATGGAGGTTGTGATAGCAGCTTCTTGGACGGCGTCAATTAATTTGGTTGACATTATATTACAAAGCGAGAAGGTTACTCCATTTCAGGGATTTTGCTTTTTCTAACGGGCGGCTCCGTAGGCGTGTAATGCGCTGGCTCCAACTTTACTTTTGGCTTCGTAGCCCGCCATTGTAAGTAGAGGCTGCCTGCTGCTATAGCAACTCCTAACGCGCCGATGACGTACCCAGGATTAATAAAGGATTCCTCTTCTCTTTCCTCCACCTTTTCCTCTTTTTTGGCTTTGTTCTTCCTGTTCATCTCCGCGAGCTTCTTCCCCGCGGCGACTCTGCCTGGAGATTTAGCCTTGGTAATCTTGGTATCTTCTACGGGAGCCTTTTCTGGTTGTTCTTCGGTGCCACTCATCTTATATTAAGGGACTTGAAGGACTTGACAAGTAACTTGATGACGACTTCACAATGACTTACGGACGACTTAATAATGACTTGGCAATGACTTAACGGCGACTTGACTAAGTACTTGAGGTGACTTGATCAGGTACCTCAGCAAGTGCCGCCTGGAAGACCTTTTCGACTTCTCTGTCCTTCTTGAAGTCCTTCCAAGAGGCCGTAAGTTCCTTCAAGTCGACATGCTGAGCCACGTGCAAAGCCGCAGAGGCGACTGCCATTAACTTTCCACACTTCAACGACAACCACCCGCAGGTTATTTTAAGTTCTTGGGCGATGACATAGTCCTCGCTTATGTCCTTCCGCAGTTGCTCCACATCGTCTATGGGCAGCGCAAGTCCAAGCAATTTAGTCGCAAGTCGGATAGCGGAGTCTGCTACGGCGTCCGTGGTCTTTCTTGCAAGGGCAGCGTCGTACCTCTTATGGAACTTTTTGACTTCCTCTTCTGACAACTTATTAACCTGCTCATGGGTAAGTTCCTTGCCTATCATTTCTTTGCACTTCCCAGAAGACACCAGGATGTTAAGTTGTTCCTTGAGGTTACTTTCATCTAGCTGTGGGGGAACTTCATCTAAGAGCTGCTCAATATCCATATACATTAGGAGTTAAAGATCGCAGATCTTTATGGAATACGGAAACCTCAAAGAGAAGATCATCTTGGAATGTTGGTGCGTTTTTAAATGCCGCATGTATTCCTGTAACTGTTCCTTGCTTATCTCACCGCCGTAGTCGCTTAAGATGGTTTCCAGATCAGACTTGCTCGGAGTGTAGAAGACAACTAGGGAGCCTATGTTTTCCCTGAAGGGCTTAGAGACGCTAGTAAGCTGCTGCGAGAGCAACCAAACGCTAATATTGTCGTGTCTGCCGCTAAAGGCGAACTTCACCAACTCGGAGGAGCGTCTTTTTACGTCGTCCCCACAGGCAATGTCATCCAGTATGAGTAAAGTCTGAGTATCCTTAGGGAATTGTTTGTGCCAGAACTTAAGATGCCCAGATAACTCGTTAGGGTCTAAGATATCTACAAAGAAGTCGTCGTCTTTCACTCCTATGCCCGTCCAGGTGCGGTTGTTCACGTAGGTGGGGCATAATAGCACTATGTAGTCAAAGCGGTATCTAAAGGGTCCTAATAGCTGCTCTACCACGAACTGGGTCTTTCCGCAGCCGGTGGGTCCTACTATCAGAGCATTGCAGGGAATATGATTCGGATCCATTATATATACAATGGACCCAGTGGACGCAGTAAGAAGAATTGCCGGCGACGCAAAAGATAAAAGAGACACCATAGAAATGCAAAGGGAAGAGATAGACCGGTTAAAAGAGCGCGTGCAGGAGTTGTATGATGAAATGTGCGGCCTGAAGCGCGCGGAAAGGTTTGGCGCCCTTTTGACGATGGCGGGCTGGGCAAAAGAGTCCATTAAGGACTTTATGCGGTATCCCCTGTACAATGTTGACAATAAGGTTAAATCTTTGTTAAGGATGCCTGGAAACTATTTCAAAGAGTGTCTCAGAATGTTGACGTTTAGGTTAAATCTTTGTTAAGGATGTTAAATGGAGGCTAAGATATTGTTAAGTATATATGGACTGCTTGTTGTGTAAGAAGGTGTTCAGCACCAAACAAAGACTTCAATACCACGTTCGTCGCGGCGTTTGTACAAAGAAACCCCTTAGCCGCGCTTGTAAGGATTGCGGTAAGGAATTCAGCACCGTTCAAAAGATGCAACAACATCAGGATAAACGCATTTGTGGGCTTTGTAAGGACTGTAATAAGGAATTCCACAACCCCTTCGAAATGCAGCAGCATCTGAAAAGGGGCGTCTGTAATCGAACCAGACAGTGTAGTTTCTGTAATAAGATACTTAGTAGTCGTCAACGTTTACAGACGCACCGGAGAACGCATGAAGTGAATTATAGGTTTCTCTCCCGCGCTTACGACTTGGAAGGCGTGGATTGCTACCAATGTGCGGATTTGATGTGTCGCTGCCCGCATAAAGAGGATTACTTAAGGAATCGCATAGATTACCATAAGAAGATAGTCCGTACTTTCCCCTCTTTTGAACGCGCCGAAGGCGTTCCGTGGACTAAAAGGGAGTATTGGAGGCAGGAGTGCGATCGTTGTGGTTGCGTTAGAGAAGAGGAACATATCTTCAACTGTCTTAACAAAGATTTAACCCAAACGTCAACATTCTGAGACACTCTTTGAAATAGTTTCCAGGCATCCTTAACAAAGATTTAACTTTATTGTCAACATTCTGAGACACTCTTTGAAATAGATGATACGCAATAGCATTTCTTGGGGCCTTTAATAGTAAAGCAGGGTTTGTGCAAAGAGTCTCAAATCCTGATCTTATTTTTCTTGTTGTTTGTTAGGGATCAACAATACCTCAACAAATCAACAATAAGAATAAGGACCCCTTTTAAAGGAGGTTGCAGGATAATGAATAAGAATAGGAACCCTTTTGAAAGAAGAGCGGTTCTTGCGTCCCAAGAGATGTCGTAGCAAAGTACGACTTGCGCAAAGAGTTTCAAATCCCATCCTTATTTTTATTTATTAATATTAAGGATATTGAATAATAATAAATAAAAATAAAGACCCCTTTAAAGGGGCCTTGCAGAGCCCCTTAAGTATATGGTAGCCTACTTCACGGCATTCTTTGGGGGCGCCCTAATCGCCCTTTCAATATATGGACTGTATTACGTGCGAACCACCTGCCGACTGCATAATCCCTTGTAAGCCGCCGATACCCAAACCGCGTAAAAAATACACCTGCCTTCATTGTGGCAGTGCATTTCTCGAAGAATCCTTTGTAGGCCACTGGTGCTCGGCTGACCCAAAGGCGCAACGGACCCTATTAGACGTACTAGTAAGCTGAGGAACGAAGCTTAGCTATGCAGAGGACTCTCAGGCTCATACTTGACTACATCAAATACCCACCTGCCATTCTTTTTACCATGACTCATAACATGGGTAACGTCCTGCCCTTCGATGGCGTACCTTATCCTATCGGGCGCCCAAAGGGTGTATGTTCTTCTCTTATTCTTTAAGACCAAGCGCAGGCGGTCGATGTCTTCAAAGACCACGTAATTCTTTATCTCGTAAATCTCCCCCACCACCAAATCGCGCCAGTGCGTTTGTATGAACTTTAACTCGGCGAATTTATCCTTGTCCATTATACATATGGAATATCTTTAAATGCGTTGCCAGAGTCTGCGCGCTCTTAAAGCGCTTGCAGCACCACCTACATGGCAGGCGAATTCCTTGTGCATACTCCGTGATCTCCCTGCAAATGACATCGTAGTCGTTGCCAATTATTACCTTATAGCCGTTTTCTTCATACCTCTGTAAGAGTAGTCGCTGGTCCTCGGATAATACCCCGTTGCCTTTAGGAGTCTTCAGCTCTACGCAGAAACCACGGTATCGCACGTGCGCGTTTAAGATGAGCAGGTCGGGTTGACCACGTTGGTAGCCCTTCTGCCAGCACTTTATACGTTTGCCGTCCGAGTCCTGCAGTTCGCCTAGCAGCAGTAAGGGGGACTCGCGATCACCATTCGGAATCGCCCGGGAATTACCCGTGTTTATGTACTAGCGTCCCCCGCGGGAATTACCCGTCTCCCGTTATGTGTTGCGCGAAAGTTGGGAATATTTGTCTTATATATGCATGAATGTAAAGAGTTTGCCAATGACTTCTGTATGATTTGTCTAAGACCCAAAGTTAACATACCCAAGCCTCGGGGTTTCTGGTGTTGTGGTAAGAAAATGCAAATAGAAGACGACACGTAAGCACAGTGTTACGAGTGTGGTAAAAACATTCGTAATGCCGTACTAAATGCTACCAGATAGCAATATTACGCCAATGGAGGTCGTAAGAAAACACCTTATAAGAGAATAAAATACTTTAGGGACTGGATGAGTCATATCCAAGGTTATCGACCGGTATATTTAGACGAGCAAGTAAGGAAGAAAATCATAGACCATTTAGAAGAGCCAATCCCGCAAAGTCTACGGAAGACATTGAAAAAATTAAAACTAGGGAAATATTGCAAAGCTATTCCCTATCTTTTGTCTGAAATTACCGGTAAGTCTATTCCTGAGGTTTCTGATATGAGCAGAGCCGAGTGGATGTTTTGTCGGCTGGATAAGGATATTCCTTATTATCCTGACGTAATTTACGAAATATTTTACAAAATAGACCCCAACCACCCCCTGTTAGGATGGATTCCGAGAAAATAAAAATGCAAAACTGGCGTTTATTTTGCCAGAAACCCCACTGGGGAATGCATCGCGCAGAACACCAAGCTATCCGCAGTGGGGTTTTTTGCATATTGGGCTTACGGGGCTTATTTCATCCCGCGCCAGAGGCCCTCTAGTACATACACATATATCTTTCTTACGACCCACCAGAGGGTGAACTCCGGACAGCGTCCCGAGACACCCCCTGACTTTTCCAATCGCGAAACCCCCCATCGCGGGGTTGAATCGCACTTTCTACCCCTCCCCCCACGGTTGCTGTGAGTGGGGGAGGCTTTTTTTTCACTCACAGCAACCGGTCCAAATGCGTCTGCAGCGAGGCTCGAACTCGGGACTTTAGGCCTCCCCAGCTCCAAAGTCCACAATCACAAGCGAACGCCAAACACATCTGGACGCTTATGTATGTGAAAATTATTATATTTAATTTGCATATGAACCAGACAGCCGGCGTTCGATATGTAAATAGAATCCCGTCACGATATTTACTGAGCAAGCTTTCTTTGAAGCTCTTCTTTTGCTTCTTGGTAGATCTTTTTGCGAGATTCCTCGGAAAGATCTTTTACGACTGTTTTTTTTATTCCTTATGTCCGACTTTAATTTCTCGTACTTTTCCTCTTCGGTCAGAATAAGCGAGAATTCTACGTCGTCTATCTTTCTGTCACGCAAAGCCTTTGAGACAAGATCGGTAATTGTATTTACTTTAGCTCTTGACAGAGCTATTGTCGTGTCATGCTTGGATATTTTGCTTGACAACTGTTTCATAATACCCGTAGCAACAGCAGAAATAATACCACAGGCTGCCCCAACGCCGGCCTAAGGAACTCCAACGATTATTCCCGGTCCAGTAAGCGAAGTAGCAACGCCAGAGCCCGTTAACACAACAGATATGGACCCCGAAGTTATCGAAATCTTATGTAGCGTACTCCGGGCTCTGACGTACTTTTTTCGGACTTTTTCGTAGTGTTTTGCCTGCCCTTCCTAGTAAGCCAGGATTAAATTTGCTTTATTCAGACGAAAGTTTTCGGCGTTTAGTTCGTTAGGTGTAGTATAGGGAACATCTGGGTACAACTTAGGTGCTGATGGTATAACATCCATTATATATACTAATGTACGACGCTTTTGGGAATGATATTGAGGAGCAGCCACATCAATATTGGAACTGGAGAGCCTTCAGGAAGATGTTTCCGCACGCGGATGCTAGTAAGTTCGAAAGGAGGCCTGATGGGATTTACTTCAACGGCTCCAGGATGTACAGCAACGAGGATTTGAAGCCTACGCTGGTTAATCAAATAGACGATCAACTGAAGCATTCGCCAATGCATAAGCCAACGCCAGCGCCAACGCATGTTGAACCCGGTTGGTCAAAGGAATTATTGCTGGGTACCAGTACTTATCCGATACCCGCAGTTTCATTTGATAAACCCCCAAGCTTGGACCTAACGCTGAACATGCGGATCTCTAACAAGCATTCCTTTCCGTTAAAGGTGCGAGATATCTTCAAAAACGTGCCCATTATTCATACCACGGCGAAAGAAGTCCACGAATGGTTAAGTGGTCCTAACATGCGTTATTGGCCGCAGCAGTTGAACTTTGCAGTTTGGTGCGCCACCAGTGGCTGTGGGGTAAGCGCGAACTTGATGAAGAATTCAATATTCATGTTTCACTTCCACTTCACGGTGAGGCAAATACTGCATGAGATGGGTGTTATTGCGCTGCCGGGAGATGCCACGTTTTATCCAAGAGATAATAAATACAACGTTCCTGCTTACGACCGACTTTGTAAGGAGTTTGGTGTTGTAGGGAAGGATTTCAGGTGTACCGCGGGTGCTAACAATGGTTTGGGGCACATTTGGGCTTATTGGGGGATTGGCGGACACGAGCTAAGTGATAAGGAAGTTCACACGCTGAACCTACAATGGACCATGGCTTCCCACCCAGAAACCCATTATCATTTGAAGAATGAGTGGTGGTGGTTGGAGGGTCCAGTTAAGGACACCAAGCAAGTCCGCGATGGACCTCTGTTTAAAGACGAGGGTGGTAAGTATGCCGGAGCTAATCCACTGATTATCAAAATGGTTAACGATGAGCAAACAAAGCAATACTTTAATTTCATACCCCCAGAAGGTAAAGGACTAACTAGAGCCGGCCTTGCCCGTTTGAACCGCAGCATAGAAGCTTACGTGTATTCTATCCTTGGAGCTCAGGTAAATACCCGATCTAGCATAGTTGGGAATACCGGCGCCGCAGAAGAGACGCGAGCCGAAGCCTTGATCTTATTCGAAAGTTCAATCTTGGAGGGCGACATTAGCAAGGGCGTACAGCGTTACCAACTAGCCATACAAAATGCTAAGGCGAGGTTGGACTATGCAGTAGCCCCGGGTTGTTGGTTAATGCCCAGTAATTTATCTATAAATACTGGCTCTGTAGTAGGATACAACAACAAAAAGCAGCGAGCAACCAAAGACATGAAGTTTGGGGCGAATGACGTGAATGCTGAAACGACCAAGGGCATTTCGCACTTTGTAGAGAAGCCTAAGAAAGTGTATGAAACGAAGCCGAAAGAGGCACGCGTAGAAGAACCAAAAAAGAAAACCCCTCAGTTGCGCATAGCGACGCCTAAAAAGGAGGAGGAATATGACCATAACCTACTAAAGGCCGGCTTAACAGTTGCAAGCATTGGTCTAAGCTATTATATATGGCGATGAATAACCCCTACGTAGCTGGAGTAGATTGTGTCTATACGACTTACACGGGCGAGAAAAAATACACCCAAGCATCTTGGGTCGATGTCGCCGGGATGTCTGTGGATCTGAACTACTCAGGAAAGAAATTGATCCTTTGTAGTATTTGCATTGGCACGAGCAGCCATGCCAACGTGGGCTTCAGGTTCCTGGATGAGAATGGCGTACTGCAGCCTATGAGAAATAAGACAAACAACAGGGAGCCTGCGCATTTCTCCGTAGAGCCCAACACGTCCAGCGCCGAAAATTTATCGGTTTGGACTTTTCATATGACCGCCGATTGCCATGGGAAGGTGAAGCTGCAGATGAGAGTAGACGACACGGGAAAGGTTACGGTGAATAGCATAGAAAATCAGAGAAATACGGCTTATAATCACAAGATCATTAGCACTCTTACGGTAATTAGTCTTTAGAAGCAAACTATGTTTGCTGAAATATATGAATCCACACGCGAAGGAAGATTGGTTTTTTCATTACCTGGGGGAAAAGGAATACACAGATGATGAGTGGTACGACACCGGCATACAGGTAAGCGTTGGGGGGTTAGGGTTAATTATATGTACTATTAATCTTAGCGGGTGGTATAGCTGTAATGCTGGGTTTAGGATTGTTGATGAGAATGACCATCCATTACTACCCTACAGGGAAAAAGATAATAAGAGGAATTCAACCCATTTTACGTTTGACATTGTGTCGACGAGCAGGGAGAATTTAACGTTGGTGACTTTTCACATGGTAGTTAATTGTCAATACGCGAGGCTTCAAGTGCGCCCCAGTGACGTTTCTGGTAGTAATAAAGGCATTATTGCGATTAATGCTGATTTTGATGGCAGCAGCCCAGTGGATGCCGTTTGGAATCATAAGACCATTTCTACCATGACTGCCATACCCCTGATACCACACTACCAGGGCGGCGCGAATACTATCTTTACTTATCCCCAGTCGAGGAAGCCTCGGATGCCCGACGACGATAAGCCACCAGTAATATATAAAGACAAGATCAACCCTTCATCTTCTTCAGGAGTACCACCCCAATAGCTACGACTAAGATCCAAATGTTATTCCCCACGAACTTCAACAGTTCGCCGCCGGTTCTTAATACCAGGCTTAAAACGCTACCGAGCAAGCCCGGAATGCTTGCTGCCATTTTTTTACCTAAGTCCGTTAGTCCATTACCTAATTTCTTTCCCATCGCCTTTGCTCCTTTACCTGCAGCATTAAGTGTGCTAAGGATTACACCTACCACGCTGGAAATGGCGACAGCAAATGCCAGCGGAATGCCATACTTTAAAAGACCTCTTAATACTTTTTCCTTGGTGGTAAGACCTAATTCTTTTTCCAAACCTTCTTTGTGTGCTTGTAATTCTGCGACCCTTTCCTCGAGAGTTCCTATTGGCGCTTGGGCTGCTTCCCTTTCTCTTTCGGCGAGAGTATGGTCTTCGATTATTTCCCGCCGTCGATCCATTTCGTGCTCCAAGTCCTCAATCGCTTGCGTTGTCTGCCGAAGTTGCTCCTCCTTTGCGATGATTTCCGCGTTTAACCGCCGTTCTTGCATTACCGACGCCTCCAGCTTTGCAGTTACGCGTCTAAGTTCGGCGTCTCTATCCCCAATATCCCTGACTGCGCGGTCGAAGTTTCGCCTAGCATCATTCCTTTCATGCACTAATATGTCGATACGGCGATTTAATTCCTTGCTTTCGCGTTTGTTGGAATCCGTCAACAGTCGATATTGCTTCATGTATTCCTCCTTCCTTTCATCCATTGTTTCCTTTAGTCCTTCGACTTCCCTTATTGCCTCGACGCCTTTTTGTTGCCGCCGCATTATAGCCTTAACTCTTTCGAGGGATTCGTTAATATCCTCACTATTTCCTCTTAGTCTTTCCGCCAAATTGGGTTCTCCTAATGCGTCTTTGATTTCTTTTGGGAGATTACTGGCGAGTCTGTCGGAGTCTCTCCTTTGGTAGAGATTATACCACTTATCCCTTCCTTGGTACTGGATTTGAATTTGCCCCTTATCTCGGGTTTGGAAATTAAGGCGGGCCAAGTCCACATTTGGAAATTTCTCCCTTACGTCGTCTAAAAGTCCCCCTAGCATTTCAGTTCTTAGGTCCGCGGAATCCAAGTTTTGCAATTCCAAGTACTCCGGAATAGATCTCCCTGGGTTCCTCGATTGCCACTTGTCCTTTAAGGAACGCCAGGCCTCGCGGGCCCTACTTCCGAACCTATTTCGAAGCCTATCCCAAATATACTCGCGGGACATGTCGTCATTTGGGATTAACGTATCATATTCTTCATCGTTAATATCAACTTGACCTTCTTCGGTAAGGGGGTCAAAATCCGTTCCTTCTACTTCCATTATAAATGATAAGCTCAAAGTTAAACCCCAACGTATTACCTAAGCAGGTTGGCGGACTAAAGGCAGAACGCACCTTTCACCGGGTTACATTTACGCCCAGCAGCGCAAAGCCAGGAGAAACCCTGTATGTAGGCGTACCCCGCATAACGGATAACCTAGTAATGGTTCCTGGTACCTTGGCTTTAAGGTTTGACCTAGCAATACAACCAAGTACCGCAGACACGCGTTATGTCGTTAATAACGTAGGCAGAAACCTCGTTTCCAAAATACGCGTAAAGTTCGCCGGGGAATCCCTCTTGGACTTAAACAGGTATGATTTGTATACCACGTACAAAGACTTATGGTTGACTGCATTTGACCGCGCGCAAAGGATAGAGCAGGGAATCGCCAGTGATGCCATACGCAAGGTAAGAAGCGCAACCTCTAGCGCATCAGGAGAAGACGAAATAAAGGCGGCCTACGGTACTAAGTATGTCATTCCATTAGATTTTGAAATTATCACGAACCACGGTGCATACTACCCAAGGCAGCTAAGTGAACTGCAGTTCGAAGTGACCCTAGCAGTTACTACGAATATCCTGCAGGGAAAAGACGTAAGTTCCTCAGCCGTCCACCCATACGCCGTTACTAACTTGGAGCTGCAGTACGAAACGGTATACAGTGAAGAGCTGGCTCGTAGCGCTGGCATGGAATACAGCTCCGGTAAGGCTTTTCTTTACGACCACGTTGTGATGTATAAGACGTTCAGCTTTACGAACAACGTCGAAGAGGTTATTAACCAAAGCATTAACCTTCCCAGGCGCAGCCTTACAGGGTTAATGTTGCTGTTTGCAAAGACATACAACGCAGGATTGCGCGACTCTGAGGCATTCTTTAATCCTAACATTAACAGCGTAGGTGTTAGCATTAACGGAGTGCCTAACAAGGTTTACTCACAAGGGATAAAGCCCGAGGATATGTACCGGGAAGTCGCGCGCAAGTTTGGCGACAGAATTGCCCCAAAGGAGTTCTTTAAGGATAAGTACGCGTTATGGATTGACATGCGCACCACCAACGACGAAGACCTACATGGGCAGGGCCTACGTTTAGTAAATACGCAGGATGGAATAACCTTGGAAATCAAACGCACCAAAGATGCCAGCGACACTACTAAGATAAACGCGTATATCTTCGTGGTGTCTGACGCGCAACTGAGCGTGGAAATGAATCAATTGAAAAGCGTTGCCTATTGATTCGCTCGCTGCGCTCACTCATCCAAGAAAGAATAAAATATCCCTTGCGTATATGATGCTTCGCGTATTTGAAAACGACGACACCAAACTGCAATGCATAGTGCAAGGCGACGAACTGTACTTTAAAGCAAAGGAGGTTGCCCTGGCGTTGGGCTATGAGCGTCCCAGGGATGCAATTAGAGCACACGTATCTGAGAAATACCAGAAAAGGTTGGATGAAGTAAGGGGGGCTACAAGTCACCGCCCCCTTAATGAGCAACCACATTCCGTGTTTATCTCCGAGCCTGGGTTGTATGAACTGATCTTCAGCTCCAAACTACCCAAGGCTATAAAGTTCCGCGATTGGGTCTTTGAAGAGGTTTTACCCGCACTAAGGAAGACTGGTAAATATGCAATAGACAAGCGGTTTGACGGTCCAAACAAGTTGGTCTTTAAAATAGAAAATGAGTTTGACCTGCATAAAAAGGTAGTGGACTACATCCGCAGGTTTTACCCCCAAATGCTCGTGACCCCTGGTCTAGGCGAACTGCAGGACTCGGACGGCAAAGGTATAAAGTGCTGGCAGAAGGGCTACCAACGCGGTCAGCCCGACCTGCTCATCTTGAATGCACACGTGCGATACCGCGGTTTCTGCGTAGAGCTGAAGACCCCTAAAGGCAACGGGGTATTATCCGAGGATCAACGCCTGCTGCTGCAGCGGTACGAAGAAAACGGCTATAAGGTAATAATTGGCAACGACTACGATGTCATTTGCAGGGAGATCACGGAGTATGCACAAGGAATTCGCCTGCCATGTAGGTGGTTCTGCAAGCGCTTTAAAAGCGCGCAGACGTTGGCAACGCATTTGAGAATATTCCATAGGTATAATGGACAAGGATAAATTCGCCGAGTTAAAGTTCATACACACGCACTGGCGCGATTTGGTGGTGGGGGAGATTTACGAGATAAAGAATTACGTGGTCTTTGAAGACTTGGACCGCCTGCGCTTGGTCTTAAAGAATAAAAAAGAACATACACCCTTTGGGCGCCCGATATGATAAGGTACGCCATCGAAGGGCAGGACGTTACCCATGTTATGAGTCATGGTAAAAAGGATGGCAGGTGGGTATTCGACGTGGTTAAGTATGAGCCCGAGAGTCCTCTGCACTCGTAAGGACGTCTGCTAAAGTCCGCTGCGCCTTTGGGTCAGCCGAGCACCAATGCCTCACAAAGGATTCTTCGAGAAATGCACTGCCACAATGAAGGCAGGTGTATTTTTTACGCGGTTTGGGTATCGGCGGCTTACAAGGGATTATGCAGTCGGCAGGTAGTTCGCACGTAATACAGTCCATATATTGAAAGGGTGATTAGGACGCCCCCAAAGAATGCCATGAAGTAGTATTGCATATACTTAGGGCTCTGCAAGGCCCCTTTAAAAGGGGTCCTTATTATTCTTGTTGTTTTGTTGAGGTATTGTTGGTGCCTAACAAACAACAAGAAAAATAAGATCAGGATTTGAGACTCTTTGCGCAAACCCTGCTTTACTATTAAAGGCCCCCTAACTGCTTTCGAGCTTTCCTTACCGCCTCGTTACTGGCATGCCAAGCATTAAAGCGATCTAAGTACTCTTTAAAGCCGCCTTGGCCTTCATACAAAGACTGCCAAATATGTTGGTCACTTCTTTGACAGCCGAGCTCACAAAGCGCCTCCCAGTACTCTCTGTTCTCCCACCTTACGCCTTCGACGCGGTCAAACTCCGCAAAGCGCTCATCGATTTCCTTCTTGCGGCGCGTTAACTCCTTCGTGGTGTCTACCGGACAACATCGGGCGGCAACGTCGCCGTGTTTTAAGCATGCTACGCCCAGCAGGTCGTACCCAAGGCATCTATGTTGGTGCCAGGCATCGGTAACGTCCTCGTCGCAGCGCACGCATACGTTTTTTAAACAAACCCTTTTATTACGATGGTACTCCAAAGCCTGCTTATCACAGTCTTCGCAAACGGTAACGTTGTTTACTTTTTTACTGCATACCCGTCTTTCGACGTGATATTGCAACCGCTGACGGCTGCTAAAACCCCTTTTACATTGCTCGCACTCCATTATATCTATGTGTTATTTAACCCTTATAAGGGATACCGCATGAAGTCCTTAGCGGACTCCTTTGCCCAACCTGCCATAGTTATCAGCGCACCAAACCTTTCCGCGCGCTTCAGGCCACACATTTCATAGTACAATTCCTGCACGCGTCTCTCTCAACCGGTCTATCTCCTCCCTTTGCATTTCTATGGTGTCTCTTTTATCTTTTGCGTCGGCGACAATTCTTTGCACTGCTTCCACTGGCTCCATATATTTTAGCGAATAAGTTTAAATATAAATGAACCCAGATCACATGCCTTGTAACGCTCTGATAGTAGGACCCACCGGCTGCAGAAAGACCCAGTTCGTCGTGGAGCAGCTATTAGGACCCTTTAAATACCGCTTCGACTACATAGTGCTATTATGCCCCACCTACGTGAATAACCGCACCTTGACGGGCATAGGAGTGAACGATGACGACTTCTTCGTAGATATCTTAGACCCCAACGAGTTATCCAGCCATCTTAAGTTTTGGCACAGACAATTCCCTAAGGATACGCAAACCCTCCTCATACTGGATGGCATTGCCTGTGGGGACGACGTAAAAAGGCGCACCTCCGAATTAGTAAAGCTTGCTTTCAGCGGCAGGCATGACAATATCAGCGTTTGGTTGCTCTCGCAGCAGCTTACCAGCGTCTCTAAGCCCTTCAGGGAAAACATAGGTTCACTTGTCGTATTTTATACTCCGAGTCGGAGTGACCTGGAAACCATCTTAAGCAACTACGGCGGTGAAATATCCAAGGAACAGTTACACGAATACATGCGGCATCTAAAGACGCACCAACATTCCAAGATGATCTTCTCTTTGAGGTTTCCGTATTCCATAAAGATATATGGATATTGAGCAGCTCTTAGATGAAGTCCCCACACAGTTAGATGAAAGTAACCTTAAGGAACAACTTAACATCCTGGTGTCTTCTGGGAAGTGCAAAGAAATGATAGGCAAGGAACTTACCCATGAGCAGGTTAATAAGTTGTCAGAAGAGGAAGTCAAAAAGTTCCATAAGAGGTACGACGCTGCCCTTGCAAGAAAGACCACGGACGCCGTAGCAGACTCCGCTATCCGACTTGCAACTAAACTTCTTGGACTTGCGCTGCCCATAGACGACGTGGAGCAACTACGGAAGGACATTAGCGAGGACTATGTCATCGCCCAAGAACTTAAGATAACCTGTGGGTGGTTGTCTTTGAAGTGCGGTAAGTTAATGGCAGTCGCCTCTGCGCCACTTCACGTAGCTCAGCATGTCGACTTGAAGGAACTTACGGCCTCTTGGAAGGACTTCAAGAAGGACAGAGAAGTCGAAAAGGTCTTCCAGGCAGCACTTGCTGAGGTACCTGACCAAGTCGCCTCAAGTACTTAGTCAAGTCGTCCTCAGGAATTACCCAGGTCGCCTCAAGTACTTAGTCAAGTCGTCCTTAAGTACTTAGTCAAGTCCTATTAAGTTACTTATCAAGTCCTTCAAGTCCTTAGATATAAATGAGTGAACCAGAGTCGAAGGTAGAGCAGCCCCAAGAGGAGCAGAAGATTACCAAGGCTAAATCTCCAGGCAGAGTCGCCGCCGGAAAGAAGCTCGCGGAGATGAACAGGAAGAAAAAAGCCAAAAAAGAAGAAAAGGTGGAGGAAAGAGAAGAGGAATCCTTTATCAATCCGGGATACGTCATCGGCGCGTTAGGAGTCATCATAGCAGCAGGTAGCCTTTACTTACAATGGCGGGCTACGAAGCCAAAAGTAAAGTCGGAGCCAGCGCATTACACGCCTACGGAGCCGCCCGTTAGAAAAAGCAAAATCCCTGAAATGGAGTAACCTTCTCGCTTTGTAATATAATGTCAACCAAATTAATTGACGCCGTCCAAGAAGCTGCTATCACAACCTCCATCATCGCCGGTATTGGCTGGGTAGGTAAGAAAGTCCTAAAGGAGGACCTTACTGAGGACCCAACTAAAAACCTGAGTAACTTTGCTAAGATGACCGCTGCCGTATGCGGGGCCATCATGCTAAGAAATTACCTGCAGAAGGAAAAATACCTGCCAACGGTGTGATTTTCTAATATATAATGGCTAGCGTGGTCGTAGGTTGAGTCATTGCACCTTTAGCATTCACTGGAGCTAATTATGGTGGTCAGTATTTGGATAGCTTAGTTAGAGGCGACAAGGCTGCAGAATCAGCCGCAGAAAGGAAGAGACACGACTTAGCGCTGGAGAAATATCAGCGAGACGTGGCAGCTTGGAATGAAAAAAGACAAGCTAACAGGGATTGGTTGGACAAGAACTACCAAGACAAGATGCAGGCGGATAAGAACTTCGAAAACACAGACTACGCCTTTAAGCTCTATGCGCAGGCGCACCCCGCGGCATCGACGGGGTTAAAAAGGCCTCAGTTTAAGAATTACTACCAGCCTTCTAAGAAACAAAAAGACAATGAGTTGGTCTTTGTAGGAGTCGCAGGGCTGGCAGGAGGCGTAGCTTTGGCGTATTTAGTCTAAGCTGCGCTTAGCCTCTAGTGGCGCCTTTGGCGCCTAGAATATAATGATCGTCTTTTTGGAAAGCGACAAGAATGACTTTACCACTTATCTGAATCCCCCCATCAAAGCCCATAAGGTCCGGCTTGTTAGTTGTTCTTTGTACAATTCTTGGTATAATTTAGTCAATGGTATGGTCACCATGCATAAGGGGTCTAACAATTACCAAGGCGTAATGCTACCCGATGGACATTACACGCCAATCACCCTTGCTAAGGAATTAGCAAAACACGGTTATACTCTCACCACAGGGCTGCCGCACGAAATGACCTTCAAACATAATCTTCCTAACAATTTCTCGGTAACCCTAGGAAAAGCTGATGCATTAGGATCTTTACTAGGTGTCTCAGGCAAGGCAATTACCAACACAGCCATACCTGTGAAATGGAAAGTCGCATCCTCTTATGAAGTCTATTGCGATTTAGTCCATAGTTACAGCAATGGGGAAAAGTCTTCTCTTATGTCCAAGTTTCTGCCCAAAGGTAATCCATTTGACCCAGTAGAATACACTCCCATTTCTTTAAGCTATGACTTGTCCAATTTGGTAGAGAGCATAACATCATCATCAAGGTGGACGGAAAGACGGTGGATTTCAACGGACGTAATATCAATCTTGTTTTGGAATTCATATAATTGGCCGCGTAGAGGACAAACTCAAGAGGATTTACTATGGGCCTGAAGGCTATTGGAAAGGAACGTCGGCCATCAAGAAACTTGCAGCCGCGGCCAGGGTATCAGAAGAAACGGTTAAGAACTGGCTAAGAAAACAAACCCTCTGGCAGGTTTATCTTCCCGTGCCTAAGTACATTCCCAGGCCCAGCTTCACCGTAAATGCCCCCAATGAAGTTCATCAGGCGGATTAGCTCTTCTTACCGCACGACAAGGTGCGAAGAAAGACCTATAGATACGCTTTGACCGTAGTTGATATCGCAAGCAGATATAAGGACGCCGAACCCATAACCAGCAAGGATTCTGGGGAAGTCGCAGAAGCCCTAGGTAGGATTTATAAGCGCGTCTTGAAATGGCCTAAGCTGCTGCAAGTGGATGCGGGGACAGAGTTCATGGGCGTGGTTACTAAGACCCTGAAAGACCACGACACTAAGATTAGGAGAGCAGAAGCAGAGTACCACAGGGGTCAGAGCATCGTCGAAAGATTTAATAAGACCTTGGCCGAGCGTCTCTTTGGGTACCAGTATTGGAAAGAGCTGGAAGATCCCTCGAAACGCATGAGGGAATGGACTCAGAGGCTCCCCCAGGTCGTCGCGGCTTTGAACAACGAGGCGGCCAGGGCTACGGGAATGAAACCCAAGGATGCTATAAAAAAGAAACACGTGGAACACAAGTCCTACGTCAGAAGTTCGAGGGCGGTCGGACTGAAGTAAAAAAAGCTCCCCCGCAACATAGTGGTCAGATACCTCTATCAGCCGGGGGAACTCGAAGGTAGCAGTAAGAGAGCCACGGATCCTAACTGGTCCCTGAAAACGTATGAGATTTCGAAGTCCGTCACCAAGGAAGGGCAACCCGTGTTGTATTAACTAGATGGCCCAAGTCGCGGATTCGTCAAGGAAGAGCTGCTCATAGTCCCCAAAGACTCAGAGTAGTGCTGCTCCACGCGCCCGAATACACTCTAGGCATGTTAGCCTTACGTTGCCTCTGCAATGGCCGCGCTTGTTGTTGATGCGATCCACGGAGAACTGCTGATCGTCATTTGGGTCAAACCTCCATAGTAGAGGTATGTTACATTTGGCACACCGCGCCCCTTCCTTATAGACGTCGTCCACGCGTAGGTCGAACGTCATATTTTTTTCTTCGTCGCGCCGCTTGTAGCGAAGGAGTTTCTTGGCAATGTTCTCCTTAGCTACTTCTTCTGGCGTCTTATCGTAACGCAGTTGCGGACCCCAGGCTCTTTTTAACTGTTTGGCATATTCTACGCGGCTTACGGCGGTGTAGATAAGGTTGCTCCAACACAGCCGCTGGTCTATGATCCATAAGGTTTCTTTTATGTTAAGCCCTTGCGCGCTGTGGACTGTCATGCAATAGCGCAAGCGCCAGTCTGAATGGGAGGTAATTCTTTCCACCTTTTCTATGGGCACCCAGGCTTTATCATGCGTTACTGCGTTCTGCAGTATGATGTCGGTACCAGGTACCCAGACGTCTCTTTTTGCATGCGGGTGTCGTGGGGTTTGTAGCAAACAGGTACGGGATGCGTAGGGAAGCGCTCTCGGTGTATATTTAGCAAATCCTTTTGTATGCGAGACTGTGCTGCGCGTTTGCTGCTCAGCACCAGATCCTTTGGATGCCATGTGTAAAGGAAGTCCTCGTAGGACTTCGCTCGTACGCGTTTGCGCAGTGTTTTGCATTGCTCGGCGTCACTGAGGACCCTCAATTCCGCTTTCAGGTTTCTTATTTGATCCTTGCTGCGGTAGTCGGTGTTAATTTCCTCCGCATGGTCTACGAAATCTTTTAGCCATTCGTGGGGCATCTCTCCGGCTATTGGAGAAGGCTGGCATGGATCTCCGGCGAATATTTTTTTGCACTTTGCGCGGAGGAAGTCTACGAATTCTTTGAGGATTTCTAAAGGAACGGTGCAAATCTCATCCCAAAGTATCACCGGAGGTATGTCGTGGATGGCCTCTGGTACCCATTTTTGTCCATTCCAACGGAAGAAGCTGTGTAGGTCTGCGCGTCGTAAACCATTTCGCAGAGTTCTCTTTCCAAAAGATGCGTTGGCGTTAGCACCTTTACTTTTGGGAATAACTGCAGTACGCGCGTCGTCTTACCGCTGCCTCCCGTACCGTAAAGGTAAGAGAAGCGTTGGTAAGAGATTGGGTCCGCAACCGACGGTAATGGCTCTTCCGTCGGCGTTACGGTGCCCCGGGTGTGCTCGCCGTGATATTCTACACGTGCCCTCCAAGACCTTATCTCCTCATCTTTGACGCGCCATTGGCCACTTTCTGCAAGTTCATCGGCAGTGTAGAATTCCTTCATCTTTTCCAATACGTGCGGTTTCACGTATAAGGAATCCGTGGCTACGCGGGGGATATCTTCTTTGTCAAACCGCAAGAGCATTGCGAGAAGGTTAATGTGCGCGTAGGCTAACATGCTGGCACGCAAATGGTAATACTGCGGACGATGGTCCTGGTAATAACACAGCGCATTCCATTCATGTAGTTTATCGTCGACAAGGTAGTCCCATTTCTCTACAGACACCATCGTTCCTTTGTCATGCGCGCGCTTGATGAGGAAGCTTAGCTCGCCTTCGTCCGTTATCAGGCGCCGCTGCATATGTTTTTCACCTTCTTTTGCGCCCTGCGTGAATTTACCTATGACCACGCGCGCTGTGGGGTTATGCTCAGGTAACCACTGCGTAAAGGCGCTGTGACAAAGTATGGCTTCATGCGCTGTGTATTTTAAAAGTTTGCGCTTTTCAAAGAACTTCAATAGGGGCACCGGTATCCATTCTTTCTCCTGCAGGTGCTTCCCATACCACGCATAGATTATGGGGTGCAGACCCGCTGCTAATTTCCAGGTGGTCAACCGTACAAACCCCGTTGCCGGCGCGTCGTAGTGACCATCCAACGCAACACGAAAGAACTGCGAATCTAGATGTCCGTAACGGTCGTAATATTCCTTACAATCTCCCAGGCCTTTGATGCTGGCGGGGTAGCAATGTTTCATATCTAGCGACACGTATTCGTCTTCGTCGTACTCCATGTTCCACAGACCACCGTGGCCGTGTTCTACACAAGCTTTATCTATATCTTTGAACTCCTCCGGTGTGGATTTCCACCCGTTTCTTTTCTTTGCGGCTAAGAAGTCCAAACTGCGACTGCTAAGCACTTCGTCAGAGAAGTCTTCTCCTAAAGTCTCACAGGCGCTTTGAATGCGCAGCTGTTCCACTTCAGGACGATACAAAGTACCATCTTGAGTCATGAATTGACTTCCCTCCGCATCCATTAACCAAATAGAATTCTCGTGCATCAGTTCTTCAAGCGGCGACTCCTTGTAAACGCGCGTCTCCTTCTTCTTTGGGAACCTTAACTACCTCCACGCATGTGCGTTATGCTGGTAAATTACGATAGGCGAACCCCGGCCCCCATACTTGTGCGTCCCGGAGTAAATGAAGCCATCGGTGATGTCTTTCACGTGTATGCGCCTTTCTAAAGCAACCTCTAACTTCTTGATGTTTTCAATGGTGGCTCCTGCCCTACGAGTAGCATGCTCCCATTTCCTGATGGCTTCTCTTCTCTTCAACGTAAGCTTACCTCCCCTAGAGGAATCCTCAAAGAACTCTCTAACTAACTTGCCCACGCAGTTACCCGGATGCCGCATTGGTTTGAGCTTCTTAACGTCCGGGTTCTTAATTTCATACGCACCGTAAATAACCACGGTGACCGGGTAAGCAACTTCGTAGAACAACATGTCGATGCCCACCAGCGCCCCAGGACGCGTGTCCTTGTTTAAAACGAACAGGTCCTTCTTGCCAGACGCCCGTATTGGATTCCTGCCCTTTTCTATTATCCACTCGCCGTCTAAATACTTTATAAACGTCAACTCCAGGCGGTAATTACCTTCGGGCATCAAGCCAATTATCCTTTCTGCTCTTTCCTCGTCCATCGTCTCGTCTGTATCTCCCTCCATAAATGTCGTGAAGGCAAAGTCGGCGTCTAAGCGGTCCAGCACCTGAGTTCGCAGTCGGCGCACAGTCTTGTTACTAATGCTTTTGATGGTGTCCATCTATATCTAAGGAACATTTTATCCTCCGTTTGCGACACAAACATAGCAGCAGTAAGGAAATCTTCGCGCAACACATAAGAAAACACGGGTAATTCCCGCGGGGGACGCTAGTGCATAAACACGGGTAATTCCCGGGCGATTCCGAATGGTGATCGCGAGTCCCGCTTACTGCTGCTCGTCTAGACCAGGGGTCACAAGCATTTGGGGGTAAAACCTGTGGATGTAGTCCACCACCTTTTTATGCAGGTCAAACTCATTTTCTATTTTAAAGACCAACTTGTTTGGACCGTCAAACCGATTTTCTATTGCATATCGACCGTCCTTACGCAGCGCGGGTAGGACCTCTTCGAATACCCAATCCCGAAATGCTTCTGCCTTTGGCAGCTTTGAGCTAAATATCAGCTGATACAACCCAGGTTCGGAAATGAACACGGAATGTGGGTGACAAGTGTCGCGATTCACGACCCTTCCTAACTCAGACAGCCTTTTCTTGTACTTATCCGAAACGTGAGTAATTAAAGCATCTCTAGCATTGGAATATTCCAACGCAGATGCCACCTCCTTTCCCCTGAAGTACAGTTCGTTGCCTTGCACTATGCATTGCAGTTTGGTTTCGTTGTTTTGAAATACGCGAAGCATATTATACGTATGGAATATTTTAATAGGCAACGCTTTTCAATTGATTCATTTCCACGCTCAGTTGCGCGTCAGACACCACGAAGATATACGCGTTTATCTTAGTAGTGTCGCTGGCATCTTTGGTGCGTTTGATTTCCAAGGTTATTCCATCCTGCGTATTTACTAAACGTAGGCCCTGCCCATGTAGGTCTTCGTCGTTGGTGGTGCGCATGTCAATCCATAACGCGTACTTATCCTTAAAGAACTCCTTTGGGGCAATTCTGTCGCCAAACTTGCGCGCGACTTCCCGGTACATATCCTCGGGCTTTATCCCTTGTGAGTAAACCTTGTTAGGCACTCCGTTAATGCTAACACCTACGCTGTTAATGTTAGGATTAAAGAATGCCTCAGAGTCGCGCAATCCCGCGTTGTATGTCTTTGCAAACAGCAACATTAACCCTGTAAGGCTGCGCCTGGGAAGGTTAATGCTTTGGTTAATAACCTCTTCGACGTTGTTCGTAAAGCTGAACGTCTTATACATCACAACGTGGTCGTAAAGAAAAGCCTTACCGGAGCTGTATTCCATGCCAGCGCTACGAGCCAGCTCTTCACTGTATATCGTTTCGTACAGCAGCTCCAAGTTAGTAACGGCGTATGGGTGGACGGCTGAGGAACTTACGTCTTTTCCCTGCAGGATGTTCGTAGTATCTGCTAGGGTCACTTCGAACTGCAGTTCACTTAGCTGCCTTGGGTAGTATGCACCGTGGTTCGTGATAATTTCCAAATCTAATGGAATAACATACTTAATACCTTAGGCCGCCTTTATTTCGTCTTCTCCTGATGCGCTAGAGGTTGCGCTTCTTACCTTACGTATGGCTGCGCTTGCTATTCCCTGCTCTATCCTTTGCGCGCGGTCGAAGGCCGTCAACCATAAGTCTTTGTACGTGGTATACAAATCATACCTGTTTAAGTCCAAGAGGGATTCCCCGGCGAACTTTACGCGTATTTTGGAAACGAGGTTTCTGCCTACGTTATTAACGACATAACGCGTGTCTGCGGTACTTGGTTGTATTGCTAAGTCGAACCTTACAGCCAAGGTACCAGGAACCAATACTAGGTTATCCGTTAAACGGGGCACGCCTACGTACAGCGTCTCCCTTGGCTTTGCGCTTGATGGCGTAAAGGTGACCCGGTGAAAGGTGCGTTCTGCCTTTAGTCCGCCAACCTGCTTAGGTAATACGTTGGGATTTAACTTTGAGCTTATCATGTAATATTTCAAACACGCGAGAGAGTCCTTCCTCCGATTTCCAAACACCGAAAAGTGAGTTGAAAAAACGAGGCGCAGCCGAGTTTTTTTAACTGACTTTGAGTTGTTTGGAAATCGGAGGAAGGACTCTCTCAAGTGTTTGAAATTACTTCTCAAACTCATGAATGTTTCTTGGAGAAAATCAAAGAAAACGTTTACAAAATTTAATGCAAATTAAGAACACATTTCCAAACCACCGTCACAGTAGTGATTTGCTTTGTTTTCTCCTCATTAATTATTCATGAGTATGAGAAATATAATGGAAGTAGAAGGAACGGATTTCGATCCCCTTACCGAAGAAGGTCAAGTTGATATTAACGATGAAGAATATGATACGTTAATCCCAAATGACGACGTGTCCCGCGAGTATATTTGAGATAGGCTTCGAAATAGGTTCGGAAGTAGGGCCCGCGAGGCCTGGCGTTCCTTAAAGGACAAGTGGCAATCGAGGAACCCAGGGAGATCTATTCCGGAGTACTTGGAATTGCAAAACTTGGATTCCGCGGACCTAAGAACTGAAATGCTAGGGGGACTTTTAGACGACGTAAGGGAGAAATTTCCAAATGTGGACTTGGCCCGCCTTAATTTCCAAACCGGAGATAAGGGGCAAATTCAAATCCAGTACCAAGGAAGGGATAAGTGGTATAATCTCTACCAAAGGAGAGACTCCGACAGACTCGCCAGTAATCTCCCAAAAGAAATCAAAGACGCATTAGGAGAACCCAATTTGGCGGAAAGACTAAGAGGAAATAGTGAGGATATTAACGAATCCCTCGAAAGAGTTAAGGCTATAATGCGGCGGCAACAAAAAGGCGTCGAGGCAATAAGGGAAGTCGAAGGACTAAAGGAAACAATGGATGAAAGGAAGGAGGAATACATGAAGCAATATCGACTGTTGACGGATTCCAACAAACGCGAAAGCAAGGAATTAAATCGCCGTATCGACATATTAGTGCATGAAAGGAATGATGCTAGGCGAAACTTCGACCGCGCAGTCAGGGATATTGGGGATAGAGACGCCGAACTTAGACGCGTAACTGCAAAGCTGGAGGCGTCGGTAATGCAAGAACGGCGGTTAAACGCGGAAATCATCGCAAAGGAGGAGCAACTTCGGCAGACAACGCAAGCGATTGAGGACTTGGAGCACGAAATGGATCGACGGCGGGAAATAATCGAAGACCATACTCTCGCCGAAAGAGAAAGGGAAGCAGCCCAAGCGCCAATAGGAACTCTCGAGGAAAGGGTCGCAGAATTACAAGCACACAAAGAAGGTTTGGAAAAAGAATTAGGTCTTACCACCAAAGAAAAGGTAATGAGATTCTTTATGAAGTATGGCATTCCGCTGGCATTTGCTGTCGCCATTTCCAGCGTGGTAGGAGTAATCCTTAGCACACTTAATGCTGCAGGTAAAGGAGCAAAGGCGATGGGAAAGAAGTTAGGCAATGGGCTAACGGACTTAGGTAAAAAAATGGCAGCAAGCATTCCTGGCTTGCTCGGTAGCGTTTTAAGCCTGGTATTAAGAACCGGCGGCGAACTGCTAAAGTTCGTGGGCAACAACATTTTGATCTTGGTCGTCGCTATTGGGGTGGTCCTCCTGAAGAAGATGAAGGTTTAAGCTTGTCCTTGTGTATTACTGGTGGCTTGTCGTCGTCAGGCGCCCGAGGCATCCTCGACTGGGGATAAGTAAAAATAGCATTCGCGCCGCCTTGATAATTTGGTATGAGGGGTAGGGCAGTCATAGTAGAAATGGGTTTATGATTCCAGGCAGCATCCGTCGGAGAGCCGACAGCCGGAGCAGCATTCATTTGAAACGCGCCGGGACGACCAAGAGCACCATGGCTGGGTCGAACTTGAAGCTTTGCATATTGGCAATTGGCTACCATGTAAAAAGTCACGGGCGTTAGATCTTCTACGCTGTGTGGACTAGGCTGCGTCGAAAAATGAACTGCATGCCTGCTGCCTTTTGTTTCATAAGGCGGCAATGGGGTGTTGGTTTCATCTAAAATTCTAAAGCCGAGGTGACAACCCCACCCCGTACTGATACTAATAGTACACATTATTAATCCGAGGCCCCCAACCCTCACCCATAATCCAGTGTCCTGCCACTCATCATTTTTGTATTTTCTCTCCTCCAAGTCACAAAGAAACCAATCTTCCCTTACGTGTGGATTCATATATTTCAGGGAATAAATTCCCTTCTAAAGACTAAGCACCGTAAGAGTGCTAATGGTTGCGTGGTTATAGGCTGTATCTCTCTGATTTTCTATAATATTTATGCAAACGCTCCCGGTGTCATCTACGCGTATTTGCAGCTTTACTTTCCCGTGGCAGTCAGCAACCATGTGAAAAGTCCAAACGGAAAGATTCTCAACGCTCGTCGTTGGCGGCTCTACGGAGAAATGCGCAGGCTCCCTGTTGTTTATCTTCGCGCGCATAGGCTGCAGTATACCATTCTCGTCTAGAAACCTAAAGCCCACGTTGGCGTGACTACTCGTGCCAATGCAAATACTACAAAGGATTAACTTCTTTCCTGAGTAGTTCAGGTCCACAGACATTCCGGTGACATCAACCCAAGATGCCTGGGCGTATTTTTTCTCGCCTGTGTAAGTCGTATAGACACAATCTACTCCAGCTACGTAGGGGTTGTTCATCGCCATATATAATAGCTCAGACCAATGCTTGCAGCTGCTAAGCCGGCTTTTAGTAAGTTATGGTCATATTCCTCGGTAGTCTTCTTTATTGGTTTCTTTGGCGGCTTTTCTACATACACCTTTTTTAATGGTTTTTCTGCGTGTTCCTTTTTTGGCTTCTCTACGAAGTGAGGAATGCCCTTGGCCATGTCAGAGTTCACGTCATTTACCTCAAACTTCATATCCTTAGTAGCTCGCTGCAGCTTGTTGTTATAACCCACAACGGAATTAGTGTTGATAACCAAATTACTCGGCATTAACCAACAACCAGGACTCAAAGCGTAATCCAGTCGCACTTTAGACTGCTGCACCGCCAATTGATATCTCTGCACCGACTTGGATATGTTATTTTCTATTATTGCAGACTCAAACAGTGTTAGGAATTCCTGTTGCGTCTCCTGCGAAGCACCTTGGGCGCCAACAATGGGGCTGCGAGTATTTACCTGCGCTCCTAAGGCGCAGTAGACAAATGCTTCGATGCTTCGATTAATCCTAGAAAGGTTCCTTAGACCTTTTCCTTTCATTAACACAAACGGATCCCAAGTGCTTGGAGAAGTCGATTGAATTCTAGTAATTAATGAATTATTACCCTTATCACCGCCCATAGCACTAAACTCTAACTCATCACTTGGATATTCCTGATGCTCATAGTCAGCCGGCTTCTCACCATTAATACCCCAAACGTAAACTATGCCCAGCCCATGCGTCTTACACTCCCTATAACGAAAATCTCTTTGCTGCGGTTTAAACTCATTAGTTAACCTCTCCATGGCTGCGGAGTCGTAGCGATTATTCATTGAATTAAATGCCTTATCTCCTGGTAGGGGTACGTTAAGCTCCTCCAGCAATCTCCTTATCGTAAAGGCAACATGAAACCGCATAAATGGAATGTGGAACATGTCCGCGGCAACACCACAACCTTTAGTGGCAGCCCAAATAGCAAAGTTTAACTGCTGTGGCCAATACCTCATATTTGGACCTGCTAACCATTCCCTGGATTCTTTCCCTGTCGTATGTTTCAACATCGTATCTTTAAAGATATCCCTTACTACTACGTCAAATGATTGCTTGCCCACTGAAATCTTTAAATTCGTTATTAACTTTTCAAAGTTGTTTACACCACCTTCAGCGTCGTAAAATGGGTAATCTTCCTTGGTCATTAATAGATTCCTTGGAAAATTAGGCGGAGCTTCCTGATGCACCGGCGTAGGCTTGGGTACCGGCTTTGGCTTTAAGTCCTCATTGCTGTACATTCGGGAACCTTGGTAATAAATGCCATCGGGTCTTCTCTCAAACTTACTAGGGTCTGCATGTGGGAACATCTTCCTAAATGCTCTCCAGTTGGCGTAGTTACGTTTGTCACCATGGGGCCACTCCTCAATATCATTCCCAAAAGCGTCGTACATTAGTATATAATGGATGTTATACCATCAGCACCTCCACTTTATCCTGATTTACCTAGGGAGGGACCTAACGAATTAAACGCTGAAAACTTTCGTCTGAATAAAGCGAACTTAATCTTGGCTTACTTGGAAGGGCAGGCAAAACACTACGAAAAAGTCCGAAAAAAGTACGTCAGAGCCCGGAGTACGCTACATAAGATTTCGATAACTTCGGGGTCCATATCTGTTGTGTTGACGGGCTCTGGCGTTGCTATTCCGCTTACTGGACCTGGAATAGTCGTTGGCGTTCCTTTGGCCAGCGTTGGAGCCGTCTGCGGCATTGTTTCCGCTGTTACGACAGGCATTATGAAACAGTTGTCAAGCAAAATATCAAAACACGACACGACAATAGCTCTGTCAAGGGCTAAAGTAAATACGATCACTGACCTTGTCTCAAAGGCTTTGCGTGACAGAAAGATAGACGACGTAGAATTCTCGCTTATTCTGGCCGAAGAGGAAAAGTACGAGAAATTAAAGACGGACATAAGGAATAAAAAAACAGTCGTAAAAGATCTTTCCGAGGAATCTCGCAAAAAGATCTACCAGGAGGCAAAAGAAGAGCTTCAAAGAAAGCTTGCTCAGTAAACATCTGCTTTGAAAAAAGCAAGACAGGATTTCATTTGCATATTGAACGCCGGCTGTCTGGAAATTATGCGTAATATAAATTCAGTGAATTATTTGGCGAATTATTACGCGTAATATGAATTATTTGGCGAATTATTACGCGTAATACGATATATTTGGCGAATTATTACGCGTAATATGAATCATTTAGCGAATTATTACGCGTAATGTAAATACACGTAATATGTTATTGTCGCCTCGGAATCCATCCTAACAGGGGGTGGCTGGGGTCTATTTCATACAATATTTCGTAGATTACGTCAGGATAATAAGGAATATCCTTATCCAGCCGACAAAACATCCACTCGGCTCTGCTCATATCAGAAACCTCGGGAATAGACTTACCGGTAATTTCAGACAAAAGATAGGGAATAGCTTTGTAATATTTCCCTAGTTTTAATTTTTTCAGCGTTTTCCGTAGACTTTGCGGGGTTGGCTCTTCTAAATGGTCTATGACTTTATTCCTTACTTGCTCGTCTAAATATACCGGTCGATAACCTTGGATATGACTCATCCAGTCCCTAAAGTATTTTATTCTCTTATAAGGTGTTTTCTTACGACCTCCATTGGCGTAATATTGCTCTCTGGTAGCATTTGGTACGGCATTACGAATGTTTTTACCACACTCGTAACACTGTGCTGACGTGTCGTCTTCTATTTGCATTTTCTTACCACAACACCAGAAACCCTTGGGCTTGGGTATGTTAACTTTGGGTCTTAGACAAATCATACAGAAGTCATTGGCAAACTCTTTACATTCATGCATATATAAGACAAATATTCCCAACTTTCGCGCAACACATAACAGAACACGGGTAATTCCCGCGGGGGACGCTAGTGCATAAACACGGGTAATTCCCGGGCAATTCCGAATGGTGATCGCGAGTCCCCCTTACTGCTGCTTTCTTTTAATAATAAGATTCTTCGTTTAATCTGTATCCATATTCGTGTGTCTTTTCGTGTGCAACCTTTAAACAAAGAAATGATACTCTAGGGAATGACAAGTGGTCTGTAATGGGGAAACAGTATGCCCAAGGTAAAGGTGTGTATTGGAATAGATATATGAAATAATCGACCAATTCTTTCTTTTATCAACAGTAATGTATTTCATACTTCCTTTGCTATCGATTATCGTTGTTATGGTGATATGCATCGTATACCTGATTTGTCGATTACGAAGAAATAAAGAAAATAGTGAAGCGCAAAACTTAATGGCTGACTTCAGTGACAACCAAGCACTCGAGAGTGACGTCAGTCAAGTCCAGTCAACCAGTGACGCCGTAACTATCCCTCTCAGACCACCAGAGCAAGTGAACCAAGATGAGAGTCAAAGTGTACAACATTACGCGCCAGTAGGCCAAATGCCAGGCGGTACTAGTACTGTTTATGAGACGTTAGACGACGCTGCGAGGGCAGCGAAAGACGAAGCGGATAAGGAAACAAAAACGGCAGAGTACATGGAGATGCAAACCGTGAAACAGCCTGCGTATCAATCATTACATCGCGGTGAAGAAAGCCAAGCTGCCGCCCAACACTATGAAAAAATACCAGGGTATGAGAAACCTACAAAGAATAACAGCAGCCACTTAGAGCGCGTCGTTAATTGTCGATCGAAACCTAGCTGTTCAAAAGTATTTTGTCTTTTTCCATAAAAACGTAGTGGTTCGAAGGAATATGATTCTAGACTGCGTTGCTTGCTGGTCTGCGGTGTTTCGACTCTCTCTTTTCAACTCCGCAAACCGCCAAGAAACGCGGGCTAACTGAAATGAAGTGTAATCCTAGACATCTTAGTTTTCGGTTTTCGACTCAAAAAAAGTGAAATACAAGATACTTTGGAACGGGTTTTAAGAGTAGGAAACGTACGGATGACGTCAAACGCAAAAATGCGCATGCGCTTTAAGCTAATTTGCATTATTTTAAAAATAGTTTCACGCCATTCATTAATCTGTTTTCAGTGAAAAATGTATTACAAGAATCGTGAAAACAGTTGAGTATTTTTTTTTACCGTATAAAAATATCAAGCGATATTACACAATTTTTCAGGTTTTATGCATTGTGCTCAATATTTGGCCTCTGATAGGGAATGAACTTACATAACAACTGTATTAAGAAGATATAACTAGCTAAAAACTAGTGTGAGCTGCGTCGGTGTTTCTAATGAAACAGTAATGATAAAAAGGCAAATTATACACCGTGAAAAGATGAAAAAACATACTGACGTTTCGGACGATAGTCCTTCGTCAGAGTAAAAGAGAAAGAGGTGGTAGAAAGGAGTGTTTATATGATAGAATAAGACAAAAGAAACCAATTTCTCGTTTTTTCATCTTTTCACGGTGTATAATTTAACTTTTTATCATTACTGTAACAACTGTATTCTTCGATTGCACGTTACGTCATCGCGGCCTCTAGCGCCACAAACAATGGCCGCAATGCTTTTGTCTTTTAACTCTCTTGGGAATGCTAGCAACCCATCAGTTATCTGTAAAGGCAAGGGCGGATCCGGTGGGGGGGGGGGGGGGGGGGGGGGGAGGGGGGCAAAATATATAAAGCCCCCCTTCAGCAGAAAAACAAAACAAAACAAAACTGCTTTTTTTATTGTTTTCCGTTGTGTTTGATGGGAAAAAAACTCAATTAGCCCCCCCCCCCCTCCCTAAACTCAATTGCCCCCCCCCCCCCCACCTAAAATTTTGGCTGGATCCGCCCTTGAAAGGACATAACAGAGATTGAAATATTTTTGCTTTGTTTCGAAAGCTGAATATTATAATAAATTTTTATTCTTCCGCTGACAATAATTATACTAAAACAAATTGGTGAATTCGGTTTTCGCACGATATCATATATTATCAACATAGCCTCGGTTTTGATAATTCACGGTATCAAACTCGACCTCACTCCATAATTAAATGCCGCTCAAAAAAGCTTTTTATTAAACAAATAACAAAGTGTTATGCAAAAATTCTTAAATGCTTTTTGTTTACTATTTTTTCAAGAACGAAAGTTGCTACGTTGATACAGCTATGCATTTGAAGTTGACATTTATATAATTCTCTCAGAGAACCGGCTTTTTACAAATACATTTTAAATTCGCATACCATAAAATATCCCATAATGCACTTGTATTTTCTAGTATGCACACTAGTATTCCATAGTGTGCCAAAGGAAAGCATTGGAAATATATCTTATCCCAATCCATTGAAAATACGCCTAGACCGCCAGATTGCAAGGAATATTGAAATACACTCACCAATACGAATTAAAATAAAACTAGACACGGCTGCCGTTTTGGTTGAAATCAAAGAGACTTATGACAAATATTTTGTTCAACTCAACCAAGATGGCGGCTATGAAAACAAACAATAAATATACCGTGCGCCTACTTTCCTGCATTCTTATTGGCTGTTTAATCATGGATCTTAAAATCCATGGCAGTATTTACAGTGGTATGGGATGCAAATAATTATTCAGGCTTTATTCGAACAAAATAATGCATAATGTAAGGCATTTTTTGCCGAATTCGTTTTGTAGAAATAGTCATGAAAATGACTTGTATGAGTTGCATTGCGAGGTCAAATAAAGGCTTTTCAGATAAAGTGCAAAGGTCAAATATTAGTGTGAAAGAAACTAACGTTGGGATACTTTTGGAATAAGTTTTGGAGGGTGAGGAGAGGGAGAGGGAGAGGGAGAGGGAGAGGGAGAGGGAGAGGGAGAGGAAGAGGGAGAGGGAGAGGGAGGGGGAGGGGGAGGGGGAGGGGGATAAGAGTATTGAAGTACCTGTTAGGGTACATATGCCTTATCAGGAGTGTATTCCGAGAATTCAGAGTAGCGTTTTGTGTCGTTTGTGATTAACAAACCGGCTAATATGTGCATCGTCGTCTCATATAATCATTGTTGAGTTTTTATCTGCTTTATTTTTATTAAAAATTTTCGCTCCTTTTGCGTACCGTTTTGTTTTGTGTTCTATTTATTAATTTAGGGTTTCATATGTGTGTATTTATTTCTTTTCTGTAAAAATTGCTAGCGCGTAATGGACCGCAGGAAGCCCAAGCTGAAACTAAGATACAGCCAAATGGATTGAGATCGCGTACGGAACCCAATTACAACGAGATCGAAACCTTAGGCAAAGTAGAACAATTTTTAGAATTCAGTTAAGATTTTTTGGACTTTCAATTAATTTATCATCTCCCATACATTCTTTGTATTTCATGCACAACATATATATTTATGGATTCCCTGTGCAGTCAAAAGGGGTGTCTACTTAGCTTTAAAAACGAAGCAAAGAGCAAAGATGGCGTACAGAACTGCATTCAAACCCTTTCATAAAACGAAGTACTGTACTAAAACAGAGCAAAGCAGGTCCATTAAAACCAGGCAAGGACAACAGTGAGATGATCAACAAGAACCATTTAAGAAGATATTTTAAGCAATTTGTATTAAGGGTATCTTGCGATGGAAATGACTTGAACTTTCGGTACTTTTGAAAGATGTTCTGAGTTACAAATACAATTGTACGACTTCTACGTTGCTACGTAAAAGAATCACGAATCACGCTAGGGCAAGATGAGGTATGTAAGAGTGGTTTGGGAGATTGAACAATAATATTATCAAGAGTTAAGACAAAGTTTACTGCGATTCCCATGCAGTCACACGAGACCAAGTGAGACCAAAATCACAAACGAAAAATTGAAGTTGGGTGGACGTCAATCAAAAGGGTTTCTATCGTTTCTATTGGTTTCTACACCAGGACTGATGTGAATACTCACGTGAACACGTGCAAATGTGCAAGAATCGTTGTCCTTATCTCATGCTTCTTGTCGCTGTGAATTTCTCACTCTGGATATATTTTCTCAAAAATGTCACAGGATTCCGGCTCTGAATCTTAACGCTTGATTTCTGGACCCAACCTCTTCATTATTAATTATAATCTCATGTCATTTAATTTGTTTTGAGCAGATGACTCCCTCAATTTTCTTTTAATTTAAACCTTGGTATATATTTGTTTAAGATTAAGTCATTATGGCCGGGGCTTGAGAACATACCTGATTATTTACTAGTCATTTTAGATAGAAGATTCATATGAGTTAAGATCCTCACACCACACCCAGCGAAGAACCCGTAAGATGGCATGTTACAACTATTTGTGACTGACGTATTTCTTTTTTATAGAAGGAAAAAAACTAGCGCGAAAAAATGGTTCCCTATTTTGTCACACATTCACTTACACACACCTCTATGTGCACGACTAACATCTTATTATTTACAACATTCAACCCTCACATGTTGATTTTTATAGAAGGTGGAAAACCAGTAAACACGGAGAAAATCATCGTGGCAAGGAAAAAATACATCAACCAAACTCGACTCAAAACTCAATGCTAAGAAAACTAAAGAGATATTGAAGAAACGTATGTATTACGTACTCTATTCACAATTGAGATTGATCATTCTATACCTTCAGAACTGTAAAATAATAGAGAACTTTAGCATTAAGCTCACTGCTTACCGCCAACGTCTAACCGCTAGGGATCGGGCCAAGAAACACGCCCGCTATTCAATATGGCGGCTTTTCCAGCGACAACAACGTCGAACTGTTGAGCGGTTTGCAGTACGTAGCAAGAACGTCGTGCTACAGGTCTCTAATTACACCAGTTTTACTATTAACTCTTATTAGCTATCATTTATTTATTTATTATCTTTAAATGATAACTTTCCTTCAACTAAGTTTACTTTATCTAGAAGTATTAATCTAGTGTGGCGCATAGCAACGGTAACTAAGATTAAGTCAGAGCCACAAATTATAATATTATGCAATGTTCTTATCATGCAGAGGGCGTTTTTTTCCTTTATCTTATTTCAAATTAATAACATTCTCATACCAAAATAATTGGAATTGGTACCTTAATCGTCGATGTATAATGGGATTCTATTTGCACTTTAAATGTAGAAAAGCTATTTTTATATAAATATGAGATAATAATTTGGGAAAAGAAAGATTAATTAATTTTTTTTTTGAGAGATATTTTTTGATCAGAAAATTTGTTGCAAGTATGTGATACTCAACAAAACCAACAATAGCAACCTATAACCATTAGACAGCAGAAATTTTGTACGACAGCTTCTCCAATTCATAGTATCGATAAATAATAAAAATGATTTCAACTTAATCATAAATAATCCCATATAAATAGACCAGTTTTTAAATTTCGCAAGTTCTTACCATCGCTAAATAATAAAAATACTTCCGACTTTTTTATAAATAATCCCATATAAATAGACCAGTTTTTAAATTTAAGGATAAATAGAGGATATTACATGGGCGCGCGGAGATACGAAATTTATCTTCGAGTGTTGAAAAGATCTCTCAAACGAGTAAGCGCAGCGAACGAGTGAGAGATTTTCAACACGAGAAGAAAAATTTCGTATCTCCAAGCGACCATGTAATGTTCTGTTTATTATATAATTATCCATAAAATCAACTTAACAAGCTTTTTTTTATTATAAAAAGGATTTATTTATAAACTAATAGCTTAAATACACATGGTAACGACATTTTCACATGTGAAAATAATATGTTATTTTCACATGTGAAAATATCAGTTTTTCGAAAAAGAGAAATATAGGTATTTTATGGATAATTATATGATAATAAGATATATTAACGAGTAACCATTGACAAGAACATTGAATTACCGCTTTTTTGTTTCGCTTCAAGCAGCAGTAAGGGGGACTCGCGGTCAATGTCAAAGATTTACGGGTTTTACAGGCGGTTTAAGGAAGGCGCCGGCAGCGGGAAATACCCGCGTCCCGTTATTTGTTGCTGCTATGTTAGGAATATTTGTCTTATATATGCATGAATGTAAAAAGTTCGCCAATGACTTCTGTATAATTTGCCTAAGATCCAAAGTTAACATACCCAAGCCCAAGGGTTTCTGGTGTTGTGGTAAAAAAATGCAAATAGAAGACGACACGTAAGCACAGTGTTACGAGTGTGGTAAAAATATTCGTAATGCCGTACCAAATGCTACCAGAGAGCAATATTACGCCAATGGAGGTCGTAAGAAAACCCCTTATAAGAGAATAAAATACTTTAGGGACTGGATGAGTCATATCCAAGGTTATCGACCGGTATATTTAGACAACAAAGTAAAGAAGAAAATCATATACCACTTAGAAGAGCCAACCCCGCAAAGTCTACGGAAAACGCTGAAAAAATTAAAACTAGGGAAATATTACAAAGCTATTCCCTATCTTTTGTCTGAAATTACCGGTAAGTCTATTCCTGAGGTTTCTGATATGAGCAGAGCCGAGTGGATGTTTTGTCGGCTGGATAAGGATATTCCTTATTATCCTGACGTAATTTACGAAATATTTTACAAAATAGACCCCAACCACCCCCTGTTAGGATGGATTCCGAGAAAATAAAAATGCAAAACTGGCGTTTATTTTGCCAGAAACCACACTGGGGAATGCATCGCGCAGAGCACCAAGCTATCCCCAGTGGGGTTTTTTGCATTTTGGGCTTACGGGGCTTATTTCATCCCGCGCCAGAGGCCCTCTAGTACATACACATATATCTTTCTTACGACCCACCAGAGGGTGAACTCCGGACAGCGTCCCGAGACACCCCCTGACTTTTCCAATCGCGAAACCCCCCATCGCGGGGTTGAATCGCACTTTCTACCCCTCCCCCCACGGTTGCTGTGAGTGGGGGAGGCTTTTTTTTCACTCACAGCAACCGGTCCAAATGCGTCTGCAGCGAGGCTCGAACTCGGGACTTTAGGCCTCCCCAGCTCCAAAGTCCACGATCACAAGCGAACGCCAGACACATCTGGACGCTTATGTATGTGAAAATTATTATATTTAATTTGCATATGAACCAGACAGCCGGCGTTTGATATGTAATTAGAACCCTGTCACGATATTTACTGAGCAAGCTTTCTTTGAAGCTCTTCTTTTGCCTCCTGGTAGATCTTTTTGCGAGATTCCTCGGAAAGATCTTTTACGACTGTTTTTTTATTCCTTATGTCCGTCTTTAATTTCTCGTACTTCTCCTCCTCGGCCAGAATAAGCGAGAATTCTACGTCGTCTATCTTTCTGTCACGCAAAGCCTTTGAGACAAGATCGGTAATTGTATTTACTTTAGCCCTTGACAGAGCTATTGTCGTGTCATGCTTGGATATTTTGCTTGACAACTGTTTCATAATACCCGTAGCAACAGCAGAAATAATACCACAGGCTGCCCCAACGCCGGCCAAAGGAACTCCAACAATTATTCCCGGCCCAGTAAGCGAAGTAGCAACGCCGGAGCCCGTTAACACAACCGATATGGACCCTGAAGTTATCGCAATTTTATGTAGCGTACTCCGGGCTCTGACGTATTTCTTCCTAACTTTTTCGTAGTGTTTTGTCTGCCCTTCCAAGTAAGCCAGGATTAAATTTGCTTTGTTGAGCCTGAAATTCTCCGCGTTTAGTTCGTTAGGTGTAGTATAGGGAACATCTGGGTAGAACTGAGGTGCTGATGGTATAACATCCATTATATATACTAATGTACGACGCTTTTGGGAATGATATTGAGGAGCAGCCACATCACGACAACCGGGATTACTGGAATTGGAGAGCATTTAGGAAGATGTTTCCGCATGCAGACCCCAGTAAGTTCGAAAGGAGACCCGATGGGATTTACTAAAACGGCTCTAGGATGTACAGCAATGAGGATTTGAAGCCTACGCTGGTTGATCAGATAGACTCTCAGCTGAAGTATCCTAAGATCTTACCGCATAAGTCTAAGCCCGTACAAGGTTGGTCAAAGGAATTATTGCTTGGTACCAGTACTTATCCGATACCCGCAGTTTCATTTGATAAACACCCAAGCTTGGACCTAACGCTGAACATGCGGATCTCTAACAAGCATTCCTTTCCGTTAAAGGTGCGAGATATCTTCAAAAACGTGCCCATTATTCATACCACGGCGAAAGAAGCCCACGAATGGTTAAGCGGTCCTAACATGCGTTATTGGCCGCAGCAGTTGAACTTTGCGGTTTGGTGTGCCACCAGCGGTTGTGGGGTAAGCGCAAACTTGATGAAGAATTCGATATTTATGTTTCACTTTCACTTTACGGTGAGGCGAATACTGCATGAGATGGGCGTTACTGCATTACCAGGAGATGCTGCGTTCTATCCAAGAGATAACAAATACGACGTTCCGGCCTATAACAGGCTTTGTAAGGAGTTCGGTGTTGTAGGGAAGGATTTTAGATGCACTGTCGGTGCTAACAATGGTCTAGGGCACATTTTGGCTTATTGGGGGATTGGTGGGCACGAGCTAAGCGATAAAGAAGTTCATGCGCTGCAGTTGCGATGGAACACGGGATATCACAAAGAAACTCACGACAGTAGCACCTTCTTTGAACCAAATGCTAAAACCACTAAGGAAGTCAGAGACGGACCTTTGTTCAAAGACGAGGGTGGTAAGTATGGTGGAGCTAACCCGCTGATTATCAAAATTACCAACGACGAGCAAACAAAGCAATATCTTAATTTCATACCCCCAGAAGGTAAAGGGTTAACCAAAGCCGGCCTTGCCCGTTTGAACCACAGCATAGAAGCTTACGTGTATTCTATCCTTGGAGCCCAAGTAAACACCCGATCCAGCATAGTGGGGAATACTGGCGCCGCAGAAGAGACGCGAGCCGAAGCCTTGGTCTTATTCGAAAGTTCAATCTTGGAGGGCGACATTAGCAAGGGCGTACAGCGTTACCAACTAGCCATACAAAATTCTAAGGCGAGGTTGGACTACGCAGTAGCCCCGGGTTGTTGGTTAATACCCAGTAATTTATCTATAAATACTGGCTCTGTAGTAGGATACAACAACAAACTTCAACGAGCTACTAAGGATATGAAGTTTGGGGTGAATGACGTGAACTCTGATACTACCAAGGGCATTCCTCACTTCGTAGAGAAGCCAAAAAAGTCACACGAAACGAAGCTACCCGTAGTTAAGAAACCATCAAAGAAGGTCCTGCCTGCGATACCTGAGGAATATGACCATAACCTACTAAAGGCCGGCGTAGCAGTTGCAAGCATTGGTCTAAGTTATTATATATGGCGATGAACAACCCCTACGTAGCTGGAGTAGATTGTGTCTATACGACTTACACAGGCGAGAAAAAATACAACCAGGCATCTTGGGTGGACGTCACCGGGATGTCCGTGGACTTGAATTACTCAGGAAAGAAGTTAATCCTTTGTAGTATTTGCATTGGCACGAGCAGCCATGCCAACGTCGGCTTTAGGTTCCTGGATGAGAATGGCGTACTGCAGCCTATGAGAAATAAGACAAACAACAGGGAGCCTGCGCATTTCTCCGTAGAGCCCAACCCAGCCAGCGCCGAGAATCTTTCCGTTTGGACTTTCCACATGGTCGCCGATTGCCATGGGCTAGTAAAGCTGCAGATAAGAGTAGACGATACGGGAAAGGTTACGGTAAATAGCATAGAAAATCAAAGGGATACTATCTATAACCACGCAACCATCAGCACTCTTACGGTGCTTAGTCTCTAGAAGCAAACTATGTTTGCTGAAATATATGAACCCACACGCGAAGGAAGATTGGTTTCTACATTTTTTTGAGGAGAAGGACTACTTAGAACAGCATTGGCATGACACCGGACTGTGGGTGAAGGTTGGGGGCCTGGGATTGATCATGTGTACCATTAGCATTTCGACGGGGTATTCGTGTAATGTCGGATTTAGGATTGTCGATGAGGATAACCACCCATTACTACCCTACAGAAAAAAAGATAATAATAGGAACCCAGCTCATTTCTCGTCGGAACCCCCTCCAAGAAGCGGAGAAGACTTAACGCCGGTAACTTTTCACATGATAGCCAATTGCCAGTATGCGAAGTTACAAGTTCTTCCCAACGACGTTGCCTACCTTCGGATAAATGCCACCCCGTCAAGAGATTCCCCGACGGATGCCACTTGGAATCATAAGCCCATTAGCACCATGAGTGTGCTGCCGCTAGTTCCGCATTATCAAGGCGGCGCGAATACTATCTTTACTTATCCCCAGTCGAGGATGCCTCGGATGCCCGACGACGATAAGCCCCCAGTAATACACAAGGATAAGATCAATCCTTCATCTTCTTCAGGAGTACCACTCCAATAGCGACGACCAAGATCCAAATGTTATTCCCCACGAACTTCAACAGTTCACCGCCGGCCCTAAGTGCCAAGGAAACAACCGAACCCAGCAGCCCAGGAATGCCGGCTGCCATCTTTTTCCCCAAGTCCGTCAGCCCATTGCCTAATTTCCTTACGCCCGCGCCCGTAGCCTTAAGCGCGGATAGGATAACTCCTACTACGGTGCTAATAGCAACCGCAAACGCCAGCGGAACGCCATACTTCAAAAGGGATCTTTTTACCTTTTCCTTGGTGGTAAGCCCCAGCTCCTTTTCCAGGTTTTCCTTTTGCGCCCGTAATTCCGCAAGGCGCACCTCTAGATCTTCTGTTTCCCTTTGGGATGCCTCCCTTTCTTCTTCGGGGCGCGCCTGGTCATTGATTATTTCCTGCTTTTCGGATATGTTTTTTTCCAGGTCTTCGGTGGCCTGAGTTCTTTGCTGGATTTGCTCTTCTTTAATGTTGATTTCAGCAACTAACTGCCGCCGCTCCACCAAAGAACCCTCTATGGCGGTACGTAAGTCCTTAACTTCCCCCTTGCTCACATCCAGGTCTTGCAGGGCAAGTTCGAAGGCCTTTTGGGCTTGGTTCTTATCGCGCAGGGCTTTGTCTGTTTGTTCTCTAAGTTCTATCATTCTTTGGTTTTTGTCGTCAAGTTCTCTTTTTTGAGCATCAAGGAGTAGTCGGTTTTGTCTCATGTAATCTGCCTCCCTTTCCTCCATTGTCTCCTTTAGTTCTTCAACTTCCCTTATCGCCTCAGCGCCTTTTTGTTGCCGCTGCATTAGGGTCTTGAACTTTTCAAAGGCCGCGCCGGTGTTTTCATCGTTTTCTCTTAGTCTTTCCACCAAATTAGGCCTTCCTAATGCGTCTTTGATTTCTTTTGGGAGATTACTGGTGAGCCTGTCGGAGTCTCTCCTTTGGTAGAGATTATACCACTTATCCCTTCCTCGGTACTGGATTTGAATTTGCCCCTTATCTCCGGTTTGGAAATTAAGGCGGGCCAAGTCCACATTTGGAAATTTCTCCCTTACGTCGTCTAAAAGCCCCCTTAACATTTCAGTTCTTAGGTCCGTGGAATCCAAGTTTTGCAATTCCAAGTACTCCGGAATAGATCTCCCTGGGTTCCTCGATTGCCACTTGTCCTTTAAGGAACGCCAGGCCTCGCGGGCCCTACTTCCGAACCTATTTCGAAGCCTATCCCAAATATACTCGCGGGACACGTCGTCATTTGGGATTAACGTATCATATTCTTCATCGTTAATGTCGACTTGGCCTTCTTCGGTAAGGGGATCGAAATCCGTTCCTTCTACTTCCATTATATATGATAAGCTCAAAGTTAAACCCCAACGTATTACCTAAGCAGGTTGGCGGACTGAAAGCAGAACGCACCTTTCACCGGGTCACCTTTACGCCTTCTAGCGCTAAACCTGGAGAAACGCTGTACGTAGGCGTGCCCCGCCTAACAGATAACCTAGTGTTGGTTCCTGGCACCCTGGCGCTAAGGTTTGACCTAGCAATACAACCAAACACTGCGGACGTGCGTTACGTCGTCAATAACGTGGGTAGAAACCTCGTTTCCAAAATACGCGTAAAGTTCGCCGGGGAATCCCTCTTGGACTTAAACAGGTACGATTTGTATACCACGTACAAAGACCTATGGTTAACAGCATTTGACCGCGCGCAAAGGATAGAGCAGGGAATCGCCAGCGATGCCATACGTAAGGTAAGAAGCGCAACCTCTGGCGCCTCGGGAGAAGACGAAATAAAGGCGGCTTATGGTACTAAATATGTCATCCCATTAGATTTCGAAGTTATCACGAACCACGGTGCATACTACCCAAGGCAGTTAAGCGAACTGCAGTTCGAAGTAACCCTAGCAGACACTACAAACATCCTGCAGGGAAAGGACGTAAGTTCCTCAGCCGTCCACCCATACTCAGTTACTAACTTAGAGCTGCAGTACGAAACGGTATACAGCGAAGACCTCGCACGTAGCGCTGGCATGGAATACAGCTCCGGTAAGGCTTTCCTTTACGATCACGTCGTGATGTACAAGACGTTCAGCTTTACAAACAACGTCGAAGAGGTCATCAACCAAAGCATTAACCTTCCCAGGCGCAGCCTCACAGGGATAATGTTGCTGTTCGCAAAGACATACACGGCAGGATTGCGTGACTCTGAGGCGTTCTTTAATCCTAACATCACTAACGTAGGCGTTAGCATTAACGGAGTGCCTAATAAGGTTTACTCACAAGGGATAAAGCCCGAGGACATGTACCGGGAAGTCGCGCGTAAGTTTGGCGACCAAATTGGCCCAAAGGAATTCTTTAAGGATAAGTATGCGCTGTGGATCGACATGCGCACAACGAACGACAAAGACCTACATGGTCAGGATTTACGCCTGGTAAATACCCAGGACGGCATTACGTTGGAGATCAAGCGCACCAAACATGCCAGCGACACTACTAAGATAAACGCGTACATTTTTGAGTCTCAGACGCGCAGCTAAGCGTGGAAATGAATCAGCTAAAAAGCGTTGCCTATTAAAATATTCCTTACGTATAATATGCTTCGCGTATTTTAAAACAACGAAACCAAACTGCAATGCATAGTGCAAGGCGACAAACTGTACTTCAGGGGAAAGGAGGTGGCTTTGGCGTTGGGCTATGAGCGCCCTAGAGATGCAATTAGAGCACACGTATCTGAGAAATACCAGAAAAGATGGGTTGATCTACAAGGGGCTTCAAATCACCGCTCCCCTACTACGCAACCACATTCCGTGTTTATATCCGAACCTGGTTTGTACGAACTGATATTTAGCTCTAAGCTACCCAAAGCTGTGGAGTTTCGTGATTGGGTCTTTGAGGAAGTCCTACCCGCGCTGCGTAAAACGGGCAAGTACGAGATAGAAAAGCGGTTTAACGGTCCAAACAAGTTGGTATTCAAAATAGAAAATGAATTCGACCTGCATAAAAAGGTAGTAGACTACATCCGCAGGTTTTACCCCCAAATGCTCGTGACCCCTGGTCTAGGCGAACTGCAGGATTCGGATGGAAAGCGCATAAAATGCTGGCAAAAAGGATATCAACGCGGGCAGCCCGACTTGTTAATTCTTAATGCACACGTGCGATACCGTGGCTTCTGCATCGAGCTGAAGACTCCAAAAGGCAACGGGGTATTATCCGAGGATCAACGCCGCCTCTTACAGAGGTATGAAGAAAACGGTTATAAGGTAATGATTAGCAGCGACTACGATGTCATTTGCAGGGAGATCACGAAGTATGCACAAGGATTTCGCCTGCCTTGTAGGTGGTGCTGTAAGCGCTTTAAAAGCGCGCAGACCCTGGCAACGCATTTGAGAATATTCCATAGGTATAATGAACAAGGATAAATTTAACGAGTTAAAGTTCATACAAACGCACTGGAGGGATTTGGTGGTGGGGGAGATTTACGAGATAAAGAATTACGTGGTCTTTGAAGACTTGGACCGCCTGCGTTTGGTCTTAAAGAATAAAAAAAGAACATACACCCTTTGGGCGCCCGATAGGATAAGGTACGCCATCGAAGGGCAGGACGTTACCCATGTCATGAGTCATGGTAAAAAAGATGGCAGGTGGGTATTTGACGTGGTTAAGTATGAGCCTGAGAGTCCTCTGCATAGCTAAGCTTCGTTCCTCAGCTTACTAGTGCGTCTGCTAAAGTCCGCTGCGCTTTAGGATCCGCGGAGCACCAATGCCCCACAAAGGATCCTTCGGGGAATACCTTGCCACAATGAAGGCAGGTGTATTTTTTCTCCTCACGAATTGCGGGGGTTTCAGGGATTATGCAGTCGCTTGGTAGTTCGCACGCAATACAGTCCATATATTGAAAGCGCGATTAGGAATCCTCCTAAGAAGGCGGCTGCGTAGGCTAGCATATACCTTTAAAAGGGGTCCTTATTTTTATTGTTGTTTTGTTAAATGTTGATGATACTTAACAAACAACAAGAAAAATAAGAATGGGATTTGAGACTCTTTGCACAAACCCTGCTTTACTATTAAAGGCCCCCAGAAACTATTTCAAAGAGTGTCTCAGAATGTTGACGTTTAGGTTAAATCTTTGTTAAGACACCCCGGAAACTATTTCAAAGAGTGTCTCAGAATGTTGACAATAAGGTTAAGTCTTTGTTAAGACACCCCGGAAACTATTTCAAAGAGTGTCTCAGAATGTTGACAATAAGGTTAAGTCTTTGTTAAGACACCCCGGAAACTATTTCAAAGAGTGTCTCAGAATGTTGACGTTTAGGTTAAATCTTTGTTAAGACAGTTGAAGATATGTTCCTCTTCTCTAACACAACCACAACGATCGCACTCCTGCCTCCAATACTCCCTTTTAGTCCACGGAACGCCTTCGGCGCGTTCAAAAGAGGGGAAAGTACGGACTATCTTCTTATGGTAATCTATGCGATTCCTTAAGTAATCCTCTTTATGCGGGCAGCGACACATCAAATCCGCACATTGGTAGCAATCCACGCCTTCCAAGTCGTAAGCGCGGGAGAGAAACCTATAATTCACTTCATGCGTTCTCCGGTGCGTCTGTAAACGTTGACGACTACTAAGTATCTTATTACAGAAACTACACTGTCTGGTTCGATTACAGACGCCCCTTTTCAGATGCTGCTGCATTTCAAAGGGGTTGAGGAATTCCTTATTACAGTCCTTACAAAGCCCACAAATGCGTTTATCCTGATGTTGTTGCATCTTTTGAACGGTGCTGAATTCCTTACCGCAATCCTTACAAGCGCGGCTAAGGGGTTTCTTTGTACAAACGCCGCGACGAACATGGTATTGCAGTCTTTGTTTGGTGCTGAACACCTTTTTACACAACAAGCAGTCCATATATACTTAACAGTATCTTAGCCTCCATTTAACATCCTTAACAAAGATTTAACCTTATTGTCAACATTCTGAGGCATTTTTTGGAATAGCTTATGGGCGACTTAACAAAGATTTAACCTTATTGTTAACATTCTAAGACACTTTTTAAATAGTTTCCAGGCATCCTTAACAAAGATTTAACCTAAACGTCAACATTCTACGGGGGATATCGCATGAAGTCCTTAACGGACTCCTTAGCCCACGTTGCCATCGTTATCAGCGCGCCAAACCTTTCCGCGCGCTTCAGACCGCACATTTCATCGTACAACTCCTGCACGCGCTCTTTTAACCGGTCTATCTCCTCCCTTTGCATTTCTATGGTGTCTCTTTTATCTTTTGCGTCGGCGGCAATCCTTCTTACTGCTTCCACTGGCTCCATCTATATATGAACCCAGACCACATGCCTTGTAACGCTCTGATAGTAGGACCCACCGGCTGCGGAAAGACCCAGTTCGTGCTAGAGCAGCTATTAGGACCCTTTAGATACCGCTTCGACTACATCGTGCTATTATGCCCCACCTACGTGAATAACCGCACCTGGACGGGCATAGGAGTGAAAGATGACGACTTCTTTGTGGACATACTGGATCCTAACGAGTTATCCAGCCCTCTTAAGTTCTGGCACAAACAATTCCCTAAAGATACGCAAACCTTGCTCATACTGGATGACATCGCCTGCGGGGACGATGTAAAAAGACGCACGTCAGAGCTCGTTAAACTCGCTTTCAGCGGCAGACACGACAATATTAGCGTTTGGTTGCTCTCGCAGCAGCTTACCAGCGTCTCTAAGCCTTTTAGGGAAAACATAGGTTCACTTGTCGTATTTTATACGCCGAGCAAGTCTGACCTGGAAACCATCTTAAGCGACTACGGCGGTGAGATATCCAAGGAACAGTTACACGAATACATGCGGCATTTAAAAACGCACCAACATTCCAAGATGATCTTCTCCTTAAGGTTTCCTTATGACGTTAATGTATATGGACATTGAGCAGCTCTTAGATGAAGTCCCCACGCAGTTAGATGAAAGTAACCTCAAGGAACAACTTAACATCCTTGTGTCTTCTGGGAAGTCTAAAGAAATGATAGGCAAGGAACTTACCCATGAGCAGGTTAATAAGTTGTCAGAAGATGAAGTTAAGAAGTTCCATAAGAGGTATGAGGCCGCCCTCGCAAGTAAGACCACCGACGCCGTAGCAGACTCAGCCATCCGACTTGCCACCAAGCTTCTCGGACTTGCGCTGCCCATAGACGACGTGGAGCAACTACGGAAGGACATAAGCGAGGACTATGTCATCGCCCAAGAACTTAAAATAACCTGCGGGTGGTTGTCGTTGAAGTGTGGTAAGTTAATGGCAGTCGCCTCTGCGGCTTTGCACGTGGCTCAGCATGTCGACTTGAAGGAACTTACGGCCTCTTGGAAGGACTTCAAGAAGGACAGAGAAGTCGAAAAGGTCTTCCAGGCGGCACTTGCTGAGGTACCTGATCAAGTCGCCTCAAGTACCTAGTTAAGTCATTCGTAAGTACTTAGTCAAGTCAACGTAAGTACTTAGTCAAGTCATTCGTAAGTACTTAGTCAGGTCATTATTAAGTCATTGTCAAGTCGTCATCAAGTTACTTGTCAAGTCCTTCAAGTCCCTTAATATAAGATGAGTGGCACCGAAGAACAACCAGAAAAGGCTCCCGTAGAAGATACCAAGATTACCAAGGCTAAATCTCCAGGCAGAGTCGCCGCGGGGAAGAAGCTCGCGGAGATGAACAGGAAGAACAAAGCCAAAAAAGAAGAAAAGGTGGAGGAAAAAGAAGAGGAATCCTTTATTAATCCTGGGTACGTCATTGGCGCGTTAGGAGTTGCTATAGCAGCAGGCAGCCTCTACTTACAATGGCGGGCTACGAAGCCAAAAGTAAAGTGGGAGCCGCCAACATATCACGCACCCGTGCAGGAGCCTAGAAGCAAAATCCCTGAAATGGAGTAACCTTCTCGCTTTGTAATATAATGTCAACCAAATTAATTGACGCCGTCCAAGAAGCTGCTATCACAACCTCCATCATCGCCGGTATTGGCTGGGTAGGTAAGCAAGTCCTAAAGGAGGACCTTACTGAGGACCCAAGCAAAAACCTGAGTAACTTTGCTAAGATGACCGCTGCCGTATGCGGGGCTATCATGCTAAGAAATTACCTACAGAAGAAAAAGTACCTACCTACGGTGTGAAAATCCCTGTGATTTTCTAATATATATGGCTGGCGTGGTCGTAGGTGGAGTTATTGCAGCTTTAGCATTCACTGGAGCTAATTATGGTGGTCAGTATTTGGATAGATTAGTCAGAGGCGACAAAAGCGGAGAATTGGCCGCCGAAAGGAAGAGACATGACTTAGCGCTGGAGAAATATCAGCGAGACGTGGCAGCTTGGAATGAAAAAAGACAAGCTTACAGGGATTGGTTGGATAAGAACTACCAAGACAAGATGCAGGCGGATAAGAACTTCGAAAACACAGACTACGCCTTCAAACTTTATGCGCAAGCACACCCCGCGGCATTAACGGGGTTGAAAAGGCCTCAGTTCAAGAATTACTACCAGCCTTCTAAGAAACAAAAAGACAATGAGCTGGTATTTGTAGGAGTTGCAGGGCTGGCAGGAGGCGCGGCTTTGGCGTATCTAATATAATGATCGTCTTTTTGGAAAGCGACAAGAATGACTTTACCACTTACTTGAATCCTCCCATCAAGGCCCATAAGGTTCGGCTCATAAGTTGCTCTTTGTACAATTCTTGGCATAACCTGATTAGGGGCATAGTCACTGAGCATACAGGAGGATCTAACTATCAAGCCGTATTGCTGCCCGATGGACATTACACACCAATCACACTGGCCAAGGAATTAGCAAAACACGGTTATACTCTCACCACGGGGTTGCCGCACGAAATGACCCTCAAACACAATATGCCAAACTATTCAATGACTTTTGGAAAGTCTGACCCATTGGGATCTTTATTATGTGCCTCAGGCAAGACGATTACCAACACAGCCATACCTGTGAAATGGAAAGTCGCATCCTCTTACGAAGTCTATTGCGACTTGGTCCATAGTTACAACAATGGAGAAAAGTCTTCTCTTATGTCCAAGTTTCCGCCTAAAGGTAACCCATTTGACCTGGTAGAATACACTCCCATTTCTTTAAGCTATGACTTGTCTCATTTGGTAGAAAGCATAAACATCACCATTAAAGTGGACGGAGAGACGGTGGATTTCAACGGGCGAAAGATCAATCTTGTTTTGGAATTCATATAATGGGCCGCGTAGAGGACAAACTCAAAAGGATTTACTACGGGCCTGAAGGCTATTGGAAAGGAGCGTCGGCTATCAAGAAACTCGCGACCGCGGCCAGGGTATCAGAAGAAACGGCTAAGAACTGGTTGAAAAAACAAACCCTCTGGCAGGTTTATCTTCCCGTGCCTAAGTACATTCCCAGGCCCAGCTTCACCGTAAATGCCCCCAATGAAGTTCATCAGGCGGATTTGCTCTTCTTACCGCACGACAAGGTGCGAAGAAAGACCTATAGATACGCTTTGACCGTAGTTGATATCGCAAGCAGATACAAGGACGCCGAACCCATAACCAGCAAGGATTCTGGGGAAGTCGCAGAAGCCCTAGGTAGGATTTATAAGCGCGTCTTGAAATGGCCTAAGCTGCTGCAAGTGGATGCGGGGACAGAGTTCATGGGCGTGGTTACTAAGACCCTGAAAGACCACGACACTAAGATTAGGAGAGCCGAAGCTGAGTACCTCAGGGGTCAGAGCATCGTCGAAAGATTCAATAAGACCTTGGCCGAGCGTCTCTTTGGATACCAGTATTGGAAAGAGCTGGAAGATCCCTCCAAACGCAAGAGGGAATGGACTCAGAGGCTCCCCCAGGTCATCGCGGCTTTGAACAACGAGGCGGCCAGGGCTACGGGAATGAAACCTAAGGATGCCATAAAAAAGAAACACGTGGAACATAAGTCCTACGTCAGAAGTTCGAGGGCGGTCGGACTGAAGTAAAAAAGCTCCCCCGCAACATAGTGGTCAGATACCTCTATTAGCCGGGGGAACTCGAAGGTGGCAGTAAGAGAGCCAAGGATCCTAACTGGTCTCTGGAAACGTATGAGATCTCGAAGTCCGTCACCAAGGAAGGGCAACCTCTGTTGTATTACCTAAATGGCCCAAGTCGTGAATTTGTCAAGGAAGAACTGCTCATAGTCTCCTAAGACTCAGAGTAGTGCTGCTCCACGCGCCCGATTACACTCTAGGCATGTCAGTCTTACGTTACCTCTGCAATGGCCGCGTTTATTATTTATGCGATCCACGGAGAACTGCTGATCGTCATTCGGGTCAAACCTCCATAGTAGAGGTATGTTACATTTGGCACACCTTGCCCCTTTCTTATAGACGTCGTCCACGCATAGGTCGAACGTCATATTTTTTTCTTCGTCGTGTCTTTTGTAGCGAAGGAGTTTCTTGGCAATGTTCTCCTTTGCTATGCCTTCTGGGGTGCGGTCGTAACGCAGTTGCGGCCCCCAGGCTCTTTTCAACTGCTTGGCATATTCTACGCGGCTTACGGCGGTGTAGATAAGGTTGCTCCAACACAGCCGCTGGTCTATGATCCATAAGGTTTCTTTTATGGTAAGCCCCTGCGCACTATGGACTGTCATGCAATAGCCCAAGCGCCAGTCTGGATGGGAGGTTATTTTTTCCACCTTTTCTATGGGCACCCAGGCTTTATCGTGCGTTACTGCGTTCTGCAGTTGGATGTCGGTACGAGGTACCCAGACGTCTCTTTTTTGCATGCGGGTGTCGTGGGGTTTATAACAAACAGGTACGGGATGCGTAGGGAAGCGCTGTCGGTGTATATTTAGCAAATCCTTTTGTATGCGAGACTGTGCTGCGCGTTTGCTGCTCAGCACCAGATCCTTTGGATGCCATGTGTAAAGGAAGTCCTCGTATTTCTTCACCCGTACGCGTTTGCGCAGTGTTTTGCATTGCTCGGCGTCACTGAGGACCCTCAATTCCGCTTTCAGGTTTCTTATTTGATCCTTGCTGCGGTAGTCGGCGTTAATTTCCTCCGCATGGTCTACGAAATCTTTCAGCCATTCGTGGGGCATCTCTCCGGCTATTGGAGGAGGCTGGCAGGGATCTCTAACGAATATCACTTGACACTTTCCACGGAGGAATTCTACGAACTCCTGCACGATTTCCAAAGGTACGGTGCAAATCTCATCCCAAAGTATTACCGGTGGTATGTCGGGGATGGCTTCAGGTACCCACTTTTGACCATTCCAACGGAAGAAGCTGTGGTACGTTTGAGCGTCGTGGCCCATTTCGCAGAGTTCTCTTTCCAAACGGTGCGTTGGCGTTAGCACCTTTACTTTTGGGAATAACTGCAGTACGCGCGTCGTCTTACCGCTGCCTCCCGTACCGTAAAGGTAAGAGAAGCGTTGGTAAGAGATTGGGTCCGCAACCGACGGTAATGGCTCTTCCGTCGGCGTTACGGTGCCCCGGGTGTGCTCGCCGTGATATTCTACACGTGCCCTCCAAGACCTTATCTCCTCATCTTTGACGCGCCATTGGCCACTTTCTGCAAGTTCATCGGCAGTGTAGAATTCCTTCATCTTTTCCAATACGTGCGGTTTCACGTATAAGGAATCCGTGGCTACGCGGGGGATATCTTCTTTGTCAAACCGCAAGAGCATTGCGAGAAGGTTAATGTGCGCATATGCGAGCATGCTGGCACGCAGATGGTAATACTGCGGTCGATGGTCCTGGTAATAACACAAAGCATTCCACTTACGTTCTCTCTGCTCGGCTTCTATGAAATAATCCCATTTCTCCACGGACACCATCGTTCCTTGGTCATGTGCGCGCTTTATAAGGAAGCTTAGTTCGCCTTCGTCTGTTATCAAGCGACGCTGCATATGTTTTTCACCTTCTTTTGCGCCCTGCGTGAATTTACCTATGACCACACGCGCTGTTGGGTTATGCTCTGGGAGCCATTGTGTAAAGGCGCTATGACAAAGTATGGCTTCATGCGCTGTGTATTCGAGCAGCTTACGCTCTTCAAAGAACTTCAATAAGGGCACCGGTATCCATTCTTTCTCCTGCAGGTGCTTTCCGTACCACGCATAAATTATTGGATGCAGGCCCGACGCTAATTTCCAAGAGGTCAATCGTACAAACCCCGTTGCCAGGGAGTTGTAGTGACCATCTAGAGACACACGGAAGAATTGGGAGTCTGGATGTCCGTAACGGTCGTAATATTCCTTACAATCTGCTAGACCTTTAAAGCTTGCAGGATAACAGTGTTTCATATCCAAAGACACGTATTGGTCTTCGTCGTATTCCATGTTCCACAGACCACCGTGACCGTGTTCTACGCAGGCTTTGGCTATGTCTCCGAACTCTTTTGGGGTAGGTTTCCATCCATTTCTTTCCTTTGCGGCTAAGAAGTCCAAGCTGCGACTGCTAAGGACCTCGTCAGAGAAGTCTTCCCCTAAGGTCTCACAGGCGCTTTGAATGCGCTGTTGTTCAATTTCGGGTCGATACAAAGTGCCGTCTTGCGTCATAAACTGACTTTCTTCTGAATCCATCAACCAAATGGAATTCTCATGGATTAACTCTGCCAATGGAGAATTCTTATAGACCTTCGTTTCCTTCTTTCTTGGGAACCGCAGTTCGCGCCAGGCGTGCCCATTGTGCTGGTAGATGACTATAGGCGCACCACGGCCCCCATATTTGTGTGTTCCGGAGTAAATAAAGCCGTCGGTGATATCTTTCACATGGATTCGCCTCTCCAGCGCCGTTTCTAACTTCTTGATGTTGTTTATCGACCCTCCGGTCCTATTAGTATGTTTTTCCCATTTCCTGATGGCTTCTCTTCTCTTTAAAGTCAGTTTACCGCCCCGAGAGGAGTCTTCAAAGAACTCTCTTACTAACTTCCCTACGCAATTACCGGGATGTCGCATCGGTTTCAACTTCTTAACGTCTGGCGTCTTTATCTTGTACGCACCGTAAATGACTACGGTAACCGGGTAAGCAACCTCGTAGAACAGCATGTCTATTCCTACCAATGCTCCCGGGCGTGTATTTTCGTTTAAGACAAACAGGTCCTTCTTACCAGACGCCCTGATAGGATTGCGCCTCTTTTTTATCATCCACTCGCCGTCTAAATACTTTATGAACGTTAGCTCCAACCGGTAGTTACCTTCGGGTATTAAGTTAATTATTCTTTCAGCCCTTTCTTCTGTCATCGTCTCGTCCGTATCTCCCTCCATAAATGTTGTGAAGGCAAAGTCAGCATCCAGGCGATCCAACACCTGAGTTCGCAGTCGGCGCACAGTTTTATTTCGAATGCTTGTGATGGTGTCCATCTATATGTAAAGGATATCTTAACCTCCGTTTACGATTCCCAACACAGCAGCAGTAAGGACTTGTCGCGCGGGTATTTCCCGCTGCCGGCGCCTTCCTTAAACCGCCTGTAAAACCTGTAAATCTTTGACATTGACCGCGAGTCCCCCTTACTGCTGCTCTTCAAATCCTTTAACAAGAGTTGTACCAGGTTTTTTTGTCCGCTATTTTGGCAAGTGTTTTTATTTGAATCGGAGTTAAAAATCCGTCGGTTGCTTTTCGAATTATCGGGCTGTTTCAGCGGTACTTGATGTTTGTTCTGGAAGGAGTTTTTCTTTCTTTGAGTAGCAATAGTAATGCTTGGACTTTTTGGAGGAATGGATGGAATTTCGGCTTTGCGATACTGAAATATCTGATTATGAATCGAATTAGATGGTATTTCTATATCAAAAGCTGTGAGTTCGCTATCTTCGGGAATATCACAAAGTCTACGGCTAGAGCTTATGGGACTCGATGAAGAGACCTGAACAACATCGACTGCATCAAATGTGAAGATATTACAGCTATTTGACTCGCTCTCTGGTGTGGTGATCAGTTGGTTTGAAAAACAGAATGGAGATATCAGCCCATCGTCGACCATAAATGGCGAAAAACAGACTGGTGATAAGAGGAATGATGGAGAAAATGTCAAACAAGGCCGGCGAGAAATCTTTAGTGCCGTCTTCCAAACCCATTCTTTACATCTGGCTTGTTTTTGAAAGCATCAGGGTCTAGTTCGCATTCACTGCATTGTTAAGGAGGAACTATTTGGAGGTCGCATTCCAAGGACTTTGGAGTGGCGTTTCGTAGTCTTCGACGAAATAACGACTGATCGTCTACCGGGCCAATTTCCATGGCACCTTGAAAATTCAGGGATTAGTAAATTAGATGAACTGTACAACAGTGTTCGTTTCATGGCCTGATAAAGAAATCAGACAGCGTTACCATAGTAACTTTCGTGTTAGCTAGAACGTCATTCAAATTTCGAGGCTTCGTCTGACGTCGATAGGTGCACCTTAAAAAACAACTACAGTTCAAAGGTGACAAAAGGAAAATTGTTTTTGGATAAACTAATTAGCTGGAAAGTAGTACTAATATTACCCTTAACACTTTAATTGTGAGGTATTAAGAATGAATTAAGAACAAAAGAAGACAAATATGGCAAAAACGGGTTTTTGATTTGGAGAATTTATTGGAAAATGAGCTTAAGCTAATTTTGGGGCGTCGTCCTAAAGATTTGAGGTGCGGCCTTTGAGACGGGGATAAGCAAGCTACTGCGTATGTCTAATCCAATCATTAGGGACCCACGCAGCTGTATCACATGCAATAATTATTACCATTATTATGAAATAATATTTATTATAGTTATTAATATTCATCGATGTTAATTAATAATAATTTAATATATTTATTAAAAATTGTTTATTATATCGTATTTATAGCATTTTAAAAATAAATCGACTTTGTATTTCCCTGAAGAAAATAGTGTGAAAATTGGTACTGAGTGCACTGGGTTTTGCGGAAGGAGGTAATACAAAGAACCCGAAGAAAACCCTTAAATTTCTTGGTTTTCAACTACGTCATCATAAATTTTAAAAGCTTAAATTTTAATGAAATATAAGTTTCATAATCTTGTAAAGCGGACAAAACTACATATTCTGGCCAAATTTCGAGGCTGTTAAGCATTTCGTTGCGGAACTATAGGCGAGTAAACATGACGCAATTTGTGGTTAAAATGTATGGAGCGGCCATTTTGGTGTTCCAAGATGGTACACCATCATGGCGGACGAAATTTCAAAGGCTTAAGATGATGGAATATTTAATATGTTTGACTATATTTCACTTAAATATGCTTTAAACAGTTATTTAAAACGTGTCTAAGGGAAAATCTTTCAACTATATTTTGATCGCTATTTAGATAGACGTGACGGTATTGCGTGACACAAACTCAACCTCCATAACTCGGGAACCAAACATCGAAATGACTCGGAATTTTTTCTTGTGACTTATAACACTAATTTCTAAAACATACTTGCGAAATGCCTTTGTACGATCTATGATTTAGATTTTGATGAAGTCATGTGAAAACCGACAATTCCATTTTACATTTCCGTTCAGTGAACCACGAATGATAGATCGAAGTCGAGGCTGGAGTTTCCGCGCATGACAAAACTATAGTTTAAAATGCGCGGAAACTCGACTTAGAACTATTATTCGTGGTTACTGAACGAAACTGTAGGAGTATTGTCAAAAATAAACAGTTGGAAGCAAAAAAAAATTGCAAATTCGATGGCAGATTCACTGGGCATCATTCGTATAAGAAAAGGGTAGCGATAGTTGGAATACACAAATATTGGATCTGTTGCAGACGGCGCGATTTGAGGAATGTGGAATTTCTTGAATGTGCAATGTGTGTTTTTGACTGCTGTTGATGTTATGGGTCCGAACACTGCGATCACTCCTTCAGACACGAGGTGGTTTGCTATAAAAAGAAAGTCATATGATTAGGTTTACATTGCATTTTATTTTTGAAGAAATGCTTTACTTTCCATTCCATACTTCATCTGTTCAATACTCCATTTTACAGTTTCATTTATTCTCGACTTTCACATCCCTATAATGCCTTGCGTCTTTGGGGGGTAACCAATCAAAAAATTGTCCCAAATTGAAAGGTTTCTTAATTGAATTTATACTAATCCTGCTTTTATCTGTACAATACTGATTATGAGTTTATTCCAAGTTATTTTTGTATCTTAGGCCGTTAAAAAATACACTCACCATAATTTCGAAGAAAGACTATATCCAAATCTGCATTTACGATATGAAGACTTCCGGCGTGACCTCGGGTCGGTTGCCGAAGGAAATCCGTTGAACTGGTGTACAATGAGCTCCAAGTATGGGTCAGAACAAGCGAGGTAGTATGTGAATACAGGCACATTTCATGGCTTAAAGACGCAAAGACTAGTCTCTAATGCGACTTTCTCGGTTCTGTAGGGATGTGAGAGAAGGGTTATGACTAAAATTTGGCGCTAGAAAGGAAATTCGAAGACGTACGAGGTTTCAAAGACTCTTGATGGCTCGCTTTTGGATCCCGAGTCTCCAACCTTCTCTTATTTCTTACTTGGGGGGAAAAAAAATCCTTAAAACGGGCTAAATCCAAAAAATAACCACACAGAGCGAAAGAAGTGCTATTTCTCAATGATCGGGTAAAATTTCGAGACTTTATTTCACGTTTCAATAATTTTATTGAAATTTTTGATGAATCCCCATACATTTTCTTATAACATGACACCACAGAAACCAAGATTGGGCTACCTGTGCCATTGCATGAGAAAAATAATTGGGGTCGGTAGGTCGGATTATTATTTTTTTACTGATACATGTTCAATGGAAATTAGCTTACGGGAACCCTGTGGTGCATTTGGGAATAAAAAAAATATTAGAGGCAAGAAAATAAGGTTCGGACTCGCAACAGGAAACACACTTTTTTTTGGCCTTATATAACATAATGGTTAAATAAAATAAAAAATAATAAAAATGTTATGTCATTTTGATAATCTTACTTTAGGTCAAATGGTTTAGTGATTGATTCTGGTGCCACCCAAACAAGAACAAGTGCCGTCCCTGTTCATGATAGATATGTCTTACAACAAGCCATCGTCAAGTCTCCTTTAGCAGGGGATTTCATCACTCCACAGTGCCCACAGATGTTTGAAGAAAGTAATGTTGAGATTGTTCCACCCTACCTGATAGCTAGCAAGGTAAGTAACTTACTACTACTCTCTCTTTTGTTTTACATATCAGACCTTAAATATCTCTAATCTTTGAGATACCCTTGCCGTGACCTAGATCAGCCCAGAGGTTGTTTCAGGGTTCGATCTGTGAGTTAGCCATTCTCTGACTTAGATCAGCCCAGAGGTTGTTTCAGAGTTCAATCTGTGAGTTAGCCATGCCCTGACTTAGATCAACCCAGAGGTTGTTTCAGGGTTCGATCTGTGAGTTAGCCATTCTTTGACTTAGATCAGCACAGGGGTTGTTGTCAAGGCACGGCTAACTCACAGATCGAGTCCTGAAACAACATCGTCTGATCTAGTCAGGGCATAGCTAATTCACAGACCGAATAACCCTGAAACAACCTCTTAGCTGATCAAATACAGGGCATGGTTAATTCAATAGAACCATGAAGACGTGCATGGCTGTCTCAAAAACAGAATTGGATAGTGAGTTAGGCTTTGCGGAGGAAGGGGGAGGGGGGGAGGGATTGGAAATGAACCGTTGTGAAAACTGAAAAAAAAAACCATTCAAATCAATGGAAAGACCTATTAACAAGTCCTGATGCAAGTCCCAGAGAGGAGAGGCGAGTGCACTACCCAATTCTTTTAACTCACGTGACAGCTTTGTGTGCTTGTGTGGCAAAACAATAGCTTTGTTCTATTGAGTTTCCAAACCATTCCACTCCATTAACTATGGAAAGTATAATAATAATTGATCGTGAAGTGAAGTTCGATTATTATTTGCATATCGAACGCGGATGTCGCAGTGAGGCGGAGTGGCAATCAATAGATCAAAATATCAGACCAGAAGTATTTGAGAAAAATTCTTACAATAAGCCTTTTCATAGTTTAAGAATCGATTCCACTGCGCATGCAATTTCATCCCGAATTTCTCACCTTCTTTTGACTAAACCTTCTTTTGTTCTTAATTAAGTCCTTGTCCAAGAAGACTTGAAAGTCTAACCATTTGCAGATGTAATTAAAAAGGCAGCACCGTCTCCTCAGTTATTTCAAGACCCTGAGTGTTGGTCTGGCCGAGGCTTGATGAGATGATTTGAATGATGATGATGATGATGATGATGATGATGATGATGATGATGACGATGATGATGATGATGGAGAGTTCTTATAATAAAGAAATAGAAAACGCGCCCGCCTGCTGCGTGTGTGAAGTTATAAAGCACGCGGGGGTTGGCAGAATGCTAGAAAAGTGTTAGGAGAAGCACGACGCGTAGCGAGGTGTTTGTCGACACTTCCGTGAGTGTTCTGCCAATTCCCAAGTACTTTATGACTCCACGCATCACAGTAAGCAAGTTTTTCTTCTTCTATAAAATTACAAATTGCAATATACTTTATTTTGTATAAAAATGACAAATCGATCATTTATAATAGCAGTTATTGAATGAATCTTCATTTCACATTGTTGAGGCTTACTGCGCGCACTCTACCCTGTTTGCTCATGTTTAATTTTTCTTGTCTTTTTCAAAAAAAAACGTAAAAAAAAGGCATAGAGCGCGTGCAGTTGGCGCGTGCAGAAGAACAAACGATGGCAAATGTGATTGTAATAATAGCATCAAACAGGTGCCTATGGTGGCTACAAGCATGAATACCAGAGATCCCTTCTCTTAGTTCATTTTTTCTCGTTGGAGCTTACCTGGGTCGTTGTATGGTGATAAAATATATTCCACATCGAAATCTCGTTTAGTGTTGATGATAGTAGTAGCAAGTGCTTTTGCAGCGTCAATAAAACTTCCCATGCTTCCAGTGTCATCAATGACAAAGTTCAGAGTCACATCTCCTTTAACACTTATGACTTTATCGAATACTTTCCCTCCAAGCTCTTCTTCACGGATTCAAGAAACATCTCGGCTCCTGTGAGTAACTTCGCTTACGGCCTGGCGCAGAGGGCGTTAGTTTCATTGATGTGTACAGCCCAGATCCAAGAGAATCCAATGTAAATCTTTAAAGAGAAAAAAATCACAATTTAGCTTTTAATAATCCATTTGATTAAAAGCAAATGAGTGAATAATCAACTTTTAAATTCAATTTAAAATAATCATTTTTTGTGTTTTACTCGCTAGTTTTAATTTGTGATTCCAAGTTTCAGTACGTAACATTTTACCAATGGTGCAGGTTTTTGAATATCTTAAAGTGCTACTACGACACAAATCGCTGAAACTTGGATTGAGCTGAAACTTCCTAAGAATACTCTTTAAAGGTCCAATAATCACTGTATGAAGTGTTTTCTCGATATTCAGGACGAAAGTATGATATTTTTACGATTATTTTTTGGAGTCTGTGACGTCATAGACTCAACATCGAACATTGCTACATACATTTCTTTGTAGTTATGATCAAAATATCAGTAGTAAAGGGAGAAAGAAATACCCAAACACCCCAAAATATAAATTATAGTCACAAGTAATGTGAAATAAGCACATTAGCCACCCGTTGGGCTTCATAGGAATAAAATAAATTAAGGATTTATATACAAAGAAATATATGTAGCAATGTTTGATGTTGAGTGTATGACGTCACAAACTCCAAAAAATAATCGCAAAAATATCATACTTTCGTCCTGAATATCGAGAAAACACTTCATACAGTGATTATTGGACCTTTAAAGAGTATTTTTAGGAAGTTTCAGCTGAATCCAAGTTTGAGCGATTTTCGTCGTAGTAGCACTTTAAATACATATACATTTATATTTTTAAAATATTTTAAAATATTAAAATAATTCACTTCCGAGATATGCTTCGCTTGTCACACATAAAGATTTTAGGACGAGGCTACGTGCTAAATTTAATTAATTCTTTTCTCCTTTCACAAACCACTGAGTATTATGCGCGAAGCCTCGCATTGGAACCTTTGTGCGTGACAAGAGAAGCACATTTGGGTAGCATGGGTGGCGTTCGCGGCTAACGCGTCGTCTTTCTCAACCGCTGTGAGTCCAACGGGTCGGGTCGCTGGTTCGAGCTCTGCGGTCGCCACATGTGAATTGAGTTTGTTTGATGTGTTGTTCCGCTCCTGTGCTACGAGGGTTTTCTCTGGGTTCTCCGGTTTCCTCCCTCCGTAAAAATCAACATGTGAGTTGAGCGTTGTGTGCATAGAATATTAAATGTAGTGGTAGTGCGTGTGAGCGAAAAGCGTCCCCCAATTAGTGCAAAAGCGCTAGAACGACTAGACACTTAAATAAAGTGATTAATTTATTTTATTTATTTATTTTATTTCGGAAGTAGGCTATACCTTTTGCTGTTGTATTTGCTCGCCAGTTCAATGTTTTTCTTGATTCTGTCCATACGAGCTTTGCTTGGGCGATAGCGTTGAGATTTTGCAGCAAACACTGATTTCTCAAGTTCTCCGATAACGCCCATGAACTTGTTCGATGGAGTGCATTTTCCAGCTAATGGAATTGGAAAACATAATTCACGTTAGCTTTTGCGTAATGTTTTCCCTTTTGATACCATGTGTCATTCTCTAGAGTATCATTTCTTTGTTTATCGGTTGCATATGAGAAGACCCATGAATATTGATACCAACTCAAACACAGAATATTCTTCGAGTTCTCAAGACAATGATATGCATGGCAGACAAGACAAGGTTTCCATTTTTTCCCTATATTTCTCTTTATCTTTTGCAAACCTCCGTCAACAAAGACATCAGGTTCTTTTATTAATCTAAGAATTTGAGATTTTTGCGTTTATTTTTCGTCTAACTTCTGTTTGCAGACCTCCTCACCAAAGTTAGTTATCAGATCTTTTATTTATCAACTTAAAGTTTTCCATTCTTTTCAAGAATTCTGAATAGCTTTTTTTACATGTATTTTCCTGTTTGCAAACCTTTTAAACGAAAACAAATATTATAGTCTTTATCCATTTACTCGTTACTTGATAATTTATACCAGCTACTTGATATATTTAGTTTCAATTTTCCCCCACTATTAAAAAAAAAAAGCTTTTATTTCAACGTCTTACGTTTCCATGAAACTTGGCCGAGAAAGACTCTTCGCTAGCAGAGAACCTGTAAACAACATGCTCAACTGAGTATAACAGTGTCCTATACTGTCCTGTTGCTGAACGTATTAAGTTTAAAATAATTCGACTAGCATTTAAAGCACTTCATGGTCTTTCTTCTGTTTGCCTCAAGGAACTCATCAACGTTCACAAATCTGCTAGAAATCTTCGCTCGTCTTCTCACTTGTTGCTGTCTTCAAATCTTATAATCTCAGTCCTATGGTCTACGTTCTTTCTCAGTTGCTGCTCCGCTCCTCTGGAACTCTCTACCTTCTTCAATTAGAAATATTTCCAGTTTATCTTTATTTAAATCTAAACTCAAGACTCATTTATTTAAGTTAGCTTTTCTTTATAATCATATTATCTATCTTATTTATTTATTCCTTTAACGTTATGTTATTAAGTGATTAGAACAGACTTGTATAAGCGATATATTGAGCCATATACATTATTTCGAATTATCGTCAAGAAAGTCGTTTTAACGAGACGAGAATTATACAAGTGAAATCAAAACGGCTTATTTCTGGCACTTTCTCAAGGCGATGCATGTCTTTATCACAAATCAAAAGTCCAAAGATCAAAAACCAGTTTTAAATCATTCTTGAAGTGGCCTAGTTGTACAATGGGTAGCTAAAGTATAACGCTGAAAGTTGTCTCTACCGGCCGTTGTAGAAAAGACTGGTTTCAGCTGCTACCAAGGAAGTAGTTACCATAGCAGAGTGTAATTTAAAGTGCACTGAAGTGGTAATAGTCAGCGTTTACAATTGGGGTTTTACGTATATTATTATCTAAAGTTTTTTTCCGCTCCTCTGTTTTCATTATAGAGTGCCAGGGCCAAATCCACCGTTTTAAAAGCGCTTTGATATTTGGACCCTCTTGGT
>WHPX01000799.1:0-39959 GCA_011057435.1 Actinia equina | reverse complement strand
ACAACAGTGGTATTGGTTAGCCAATTGGCAGGAACAAAGGAACTGATTACCTGTACCATCCCAATACAACTTATTAGCCCTGTAGTAAGCACTACCACCTTTATGTCGGAGTTTTAACAGAATACAACCCTCAAATCAGCTGCTATTTATCAGAACATTTGACACAATAACCTTGTCATTATCCGACCGGGCGAAACGACCTCAGGGGCAAACAAGGGGGGGGCTATCGGCAGCGTTCCTGCGACCGGCCCAAGACTTTCTACCCAGAACCCAATCAAATAGTCTCTCTTATGTTCCAGAACCACAAGGCGATACGAAAAGGAGAGACACCCAAACCTTTTCAAATAGTAATTACATTGTAATTATGCAGACATGATAATTATTTTGACTCAGAAAAAAGGGATGTTCTTTGATACGGTTGAAAATTTGAAATGCTTATCAAATGAACCTGTTAGATGTTGGAATGTGTTTTGACCAGCTTTATCACTGGGAATTGGAAGATGATTCAAAACTAGACACATAACTAGCAAAGTCCACAGTTTGTTCTTCTGCTTTCTTGATAAATGGATGGCTCTGAAAACAAAACAAAAACATTATTAAGTAATCAATGTATCATTAGCAAAAGCCAATTGTACATATGATATAGTATGGCATAACATGCAGTGGCTTGATATATATGCATGGTATATACTATAGTATTGCATTGTGTATAGCAGTGCCATGGAATATGGAATGGAATGGTTTGCTACACCATGATATATACTATAGTGTGGCATAATGTGCAGCAGTGCCATTGCGTATGGAATGGAATGGTGTGCTACACCATGGTATATACTATAGTATGGCATGGCGCATGGCCTAACCCATGATCAAATGTACATTTGGAGTGATGGTGAAATGGAGAGTAGTGAATGGTTTCAGTAACAAGTCATTCTTACCATCAGATATTTCAGGTCTGCTCTCTCTTTTGGATTCTTAACAAGACTGTTAATGTAGCTGCAACCGCGACAGTCGTGACGTCATCACCGGCGGACGGCGTGGTTAGAAGCCAACGTCGTTCGACGGTGTGACAACACGGTTTTTCTCATCTGTAGTTTAGAACGAAGTTTGGCTCTAATAAAGAACAATGTAAAACGTAAACGCTTGAATTCAATTAATACAGTCGAACGACGACTTCTAAAAAGAATTTTAGGGAATTAAACGACATCTAAGTGATTTAACGACCAAAAATTCACCGACCACATGGATTATGCAAACGAAATCAACAGCCTCATTGAGCAAGCCGACGTTCTTCAAGCCTCGTTAGAAGAAGCTATCGAAGGAATAAAGACCAGAAAAAGAACTCAGACTACGAAAGGGAAAGAATTTCGGTTGGATCAGCTAAGGAACAAGTACAGATTATCAGCGAGAGCATGGAAGAGAAGTGTAAACAGAACACGATCAATTGTGTCACACGAGACCGACGTGGAACTCCTGAAGAACGAAGGACGAAATTTGCAGGTAAACATGGACGAATTAACGAAAAATAAAGGAAGAATTAGAGAGTATCATAGAATCTGAAGAAGAAAGGATCGATTTACTTAAGGATTATGATGATATTTCGAGAGAAAATTTCGAAATGTTGAAGCACCTGCACGAAAAAATGATCGGAATGAATGGAATGCAAGCCCGCGAAAATGAAGATAGAGGCCAGTAAGCCCAGGCGTTGAAATCGGAAAGAGAAGAATTAGAACGAGTGAAACAAAGGACTTTAGAGGAGATCGAGAACGCAGACAAGAAGTATTGAAGGAAGAAAGAAGAATGAAGGAAAATCTAAAGAAGATTGAAGAGCAGATTGATCTTAAACTGAAATTGATGGAAGAAAAAATGACCCACCCTGGACAAGAACAGATATCTTCGACACCGACGGAAGGGTGCGGCGAGCAGTACATCGATGAACAAATACAACAGTGTATTGACGATCAGCAAGAAGGAGCAGACTACAGCCGAGTGATCACCAACAGCAGCCCAAGAGCTAAGAGCACTCCAAATCGGCCCTACGGGATTGGCCAAACAGAGCATGCGCCAGACGTACAAGACCATAGAAAGGCAGGAGAAACACAGATAAATCCCCACGATCCCCCGTTTGCTTCAGCACGCCCACGAGGAGACCATCATGATCTGCCATTGCATCAGAATGCAAATACAACCTCTGTTAGTGTACCACAGGAAGCCCATTCCTACCCTAAGCAAAGTGATTCCAGTCAAGATTCGACGGTATCCCAAGGTCAGCTGCTGGAAGTCGTCAAACTCTTAGCTGAAAATCAGAGCAGACTCCCTCTTCCGGAGCCTAGCATTTTCTGTGGAGATCTTCTAGAATATCCGTCCTGGGTTAAGGCCTTCGAGGACGCTCGTCGAAGGAAGAGCGACAAGACCTAGAGAACGACTGCACTTTCTATCTAAGTACGTTGGAGGAGAAGCTAAAGAAGTTGTTGATGGATTCCTTCTGCTTGACTCAGAAGACGCCTACCTCAAAGCCAAGGAGATGCTTGCAAAACGTTATGGGGACCCATTTTCTGTTGCATCAGCTTATCGTAAGAAACTCGACGAGTGGCCAAAGATGCATCCAACCGACAGTAAAGGACTGAGGAAGTACGCAGATTATCTTGTCCAGTGCGAGAAGGCGATGGAGAAGATAAATAACCTAAACGTCCTTAACGATGATCAAGAAAACCGAAGGATAGCATCTAAGCTTCCAAGGTGGTTAGTCGACCGGTGGGGACGAACAGTGTACCAGTGGAAAGAGGAGAAAGGAAGGTTCCCACCCTTCTCAGTATTCGTCAAGTTCTTAGTTAGAGAGGCAGACATTGCATGCGACCCCATCATCTCGGTACATGCTATGAGGGGAGACCACGACGAACCCAGACAAGCGTCAAGAGAAATTGGTAAGCCCAACAGATTCAAGTTTGACCGAAGGAAACCAAGCCGTGCAAGCGGCGCCTTTGCTACCTCCACGGGTCAAGAAGTCAACATGGGAATGGCAAAGGTTACGTCTAAGGAACAATCGTGTTCGAATTGCAACGACAGACACGATATCGAAGCTTGTAGTGAATTTCTCGAAAAAAACAATCAAGGAAAGAAAGGAGGTAGCGAGGAGAAAGGGACTTTGCTTCAAGTGTTTAGCACGCGGTCACTTGTCCAAGGACTGCAAAACTCCAAGATCGTGTCGAACGTGTAACAAGCATCACCCGATATCTCTTCACGCTGATTATAAAGGGGGCGCTTCAAAGAAGAACGAAGTTGATCAAAGCGGCGACAGAGATACTCCAAAGAGAGCTGATGAAATTCAAGTCAGTAAGGCAGATCGCGGCACTTCGCACTGTTTGACGAGAAACGATGAGAAGGGTCAGTATAACTCTATGATTGTACCAGTTTGGATACACCACAGCGATGAACCTAAACGACGCGAGCTGATCTACGCACTTCTAGATGACCAATCGGACACGACGTTTGTTAAAGAGACGACGCTCAAGAAGCTTGAAGCCTCAGGAATAGAAACGCAATTACTACTGTCTACGATGCATGCTGAGTCGGAGATGATAACGAGGTCAGAAAGTCAAGGGCTTGGTCGTTAGTGATCTTAGCAACCAAATTAGCATCCCTCTACCCAAGGCCTACACGCGGAAGACGGTTCCAGCTAGAAGAAATCAGATCCCCACTCCTGATTCAGCTCGACAATGGCCGCACACATCGAGGATAGCAAACCGGTTAATGCCGTACCGAGACGACGTTGAGATCGCACTACTAATCGGATCAGACTGTACAAGAGCTATTATTCCTCGCGAGATCATCTCAGGTGATAACAACGAGCCTTACGCACAAAGGACAGATCTCGGCTGGGGGATTATAGGAAACATACGCCCATCTCCTCCCGACGAGGAATGGGATCCCATTGGCGTCAGTCATAGATTAGTAGCACATGAAGTAGTAAACTCTACCACGAGAATTATCAACCCAAACGACAAAAGAACTTGCTTGTTTTCTGTAAAGAACGAAGTAAGGGAGTTGATAAATCCACTGCAAGTCAGAAGGCTACTGGAAGCCGATTTCTTCGAGAAACAGACACGTGGAGCACCCTTGTCTCAAGATGACAGAAAGTTTCTAACAAGGATGGAGCAAAATATTTGGCAAGCACCGGACGGCCATTATCAGATGCCTTTACCGTTTCGAGAATCGGAACCGCGTTTACAGAATAACAAAACCCTCGCCCTGCGTCGACTTAGCAAATTAAAGTCTCGCCTAGAGAATGACAGTAAACAACACAGAGATTATACATCCTTTATGAACGATCTTATCGGAAAAGGATACGCGGAGAAAGTTCCCCAAGAAGATGGAGACGAAGAAGAAAAGGTGTGGTATATACCGCATCATGCGGTATACAACCCTCAAAAACCCGACAAAGTTCGCGTGGTTTTTGACTGCAGCGCAAAGTATAACGGTCATTCTTTGAACGAACACTTGTTGCAAGGCCCAGATATGACCAATGGTCTGGTAGGAGTCTTATGCCGATTCAGACAGGAACAGGTTGCATTTTCCTGCGATATAGAATCAATGTTTCACCGATTCAGAGTAGACGAGCACCATCGAAACTTCTTAAGATTCCTCTGGTGGGAGGACGGAGATACCACCAAGGAACCAGCAACGTACAGAATGACTGTGCACCTATTCGGTGCAGCGTCTTCCCCCGGGTGTGCCAACTACGGATTGAAGAAAACGGCAGATGATTACGAGGAAGAGATCGGTAGTGAAGCTGCCAACTTCATTAGAAGAAATTTCTACGTGGACGACGGGTTGAAGTCTGTAGCTAGAGAGGACGAAGCAATAAAGCTAATTCAAGATAGTCAGTTGATGTGCGCAAAGGGCGGCCTACGACTTCACAAGTTCACCTCCAACTCAAAGAGGGTAATACAATCAGTGTTGCCTGCGGATAGGTCAAAGGAACTGAAGGAACTAGACCTACTTAATGACACGCTGCCAGTAGAACGTACTCTGGGACTTCACTGGTGCGTGGAGACAGACACTTTTCAGTTCAGGATAATACTTCAAGACAGACCTCTCACGCGCAGGGGAATACTCGCTACGGTGAGTTCCGTTTATGACCCCCTCGGGTTTGTCGCACCAGTACTGTTGGTAGGAAGACAAATCCTCCAAGAGCTGTGCAAGGAGAAATCAGATTGGGACGATCCCGTTCCTGAGACGCTGCGCGTTCGATGGGAAGGGTGGAGGAGAGATCTAACGACGCTGAAAGACCTCAAGATCCAACGTTGTTACAGACCAGCAGACTTTGGAGAAATAAGGAGCATCGAATTACACCACTTTTCGGATGCCAGCTACTCGGGATACGGTCAATGCTCCTACCTGCGATTGGTCAACGAGAACGACGAAGTCCATTGCTCGTTTATAATGGGCAAGGCGCGAGTCATCCCTCTAAAACCCATGACTATACCACGACTGGAGCTGACAGCGGCATTGACATCTGTAAGAATCAGTACTAAACTACAAGAAGAGCTCGAATACAGTAACATTACAGAATTCTACTGGACAGACAGTCAAGTGGTTTTAGGGTACATTCGCAACGACGCACGGCGATTTCACGTATTCGTCTCAAACAGAGTACAGCAAATTAGAGACCATAGTTCTCCCGATCAATGGAGCTATGTACGTACAAACGAGAATCCAGCGGACGCCGCCTCACGGGGTATCACCGCCCGGGAACTAGTTCATGATTCAAGATGGTTGACAGGACCTAACTTCCTGTGGAAGGCACAGGTCAAGCCTCTAGAGGAACAAGCAGAAGTCACCCCCGTACTCTCTGACGACGACCCAGAAGTAAAGAAGGAGTCGCATGTCTTCTCAACATCGACAAAGGAGGTCATGAAATTTGCGACGATCCTCGAACGTTTAGAAAGATTCTCTAGCTGGCACAAGGCTAAAACCGCAGTGGCGTTGTGCCTGAGATACATCAACAAGTTGCGCGACAAGGCAAGTGGTAAGAACGATAAACAACCCCCACAGTTTGCAGAGCGTACGTTTAAGAAGATAGACCAGTCGCTGACAGTTGAAGAGCTGCGTCAAGCTGAAAACAAGATTATCAAGCTTGTGCAAGTGACAGCTTATTCAAACGAGCTGCGAGTTCTACGCTCACTTAAGGTGACCGACGCCGAGACGACGAGAGAGAAGGCAAGAAGGCGAAACAAATCCATGAAGAAATGCAGTCAGTTATACCGACTAGATCCTTTCGTAGACGCCGATGGAATCTTGAGAGTCGGCGGTCGCATCCGGCGTGCAAATGTATCCAACGAACTCAAGCATCCTATTATCCTGCCACGAAAGGGACATGTTACACAGCTAGTAATTAGACACCACCACGAGATAGTCGAACACCAAGGCCGAGGAATCACGATGAACCAAATACGAGCTACAGGCGTATGGATTATCGGTGGGAATTCTGCCGTAGCGCAGTACCTTTACAGATGCGTAAAATGCCGTAAACTTCGTGGTAGCGTACAAGAACAGCGAATGGCCGACCTGCCTACGGATAGGGTAGAACCCTCACCCCCGTTTACCTTTTGCGCGGTAGACTATTTCGGTCCGTGGACAATAAAGGAAAGGCGCAAGGAAATGAAGCGTTACGGAGTATTATTTACTTGTATGGCATCACGCGCAGTCCACCTCGAGACCGCCAACGCATTGGATACAGACGCGTTCATAAACGCATTGCGCCGCTTTATCGCCAGACGAGGGCCTGTCAGACAAATAAGGTCCGACCAAGGAACTAATTTTGTTGGGGCTAAAGGAGAGCTAAAGGACGCCCTCGAGGAAATGGATCAGTCTAAGATCCACCGGTTCTTGCTAGAGAAAGGCTGTGACTGGACAAGCTTTAAGATGAACGTACCCGCAGCCAGCCATATGGGCGGAGCCTGGGAGAGACAGATAAGGACAACCCGCAACGTTCTCAACTCAATGCTCGAGAACTCTGGACAACAGCTAGACGACGAGTCCTTAAGAACTTTCCTTTGTGAAGCTGAGGCCATCATAAACTGCAGACCATTAACAACAGACACAGTTGGATCGCCAGACTCACTAGAACCCCTTACACCGAATCATTTGCTGACGTCCAAGTCAAGACTGGTATTACCGCCACCGGGAGAGTTCCAGCGTGCCGACATGTACCTTAAACGCAGATGGCGCAGAGTACAGTTTCTTGCAAATGAGTTTTGGAATCGCTGGAAGGGGGAATTCCTCCAGTCACTCCAGCAAAGGCAGAAGTGGACTCGTCCCCGACGAAACCTGAGAGTTAATGACGTCGTCATTATAAAGGACGAAGGCATACCCCGTAATCAGTGGCGACTGGGTAGAGTGGAAGAAACGTATCCTGATGAAGAAGGAACAGTAAGGAAGGTCCGACTGACAGTTGGAAATGCAAGTACCGAAGGACCCAACAGAAAGGCAAGGACGTTGGAGAGACCCGTGCAGAAACTTGTGCTGTTGGTTGCCCAGGAAGAATAGAAGATGACGATTCCCCGACGAGGAGCCTTATCGATGGACTTTAAACGTTTAAAGATTGAGTTTAGATAAAGAATGAACTTTAGTTTGAACAGTTTTCACGTTTGATTGATTGTAAATACCAGTAGGGTATTTAGAGGAGCCATGTAGCTGCAACCGCGACAGTCGTGACGTCATCACCGGCGGACGGCGTGGTTAGAAGCCAACGTCGTTCGACGGTGAGACACACGGTTTTTCTCATCTGTAGTTTAGAACGAAGTTTGGCTCTAATAAAGAACAATGTAAAACGTAAACGCTTGAATTCAATTAATACAGTTAAAAAGAATACACTTTTATTATACTAATTTGTATGTTAATAATAATGCAGAACAACAAAAGGACTAATAAACCTATTCCTTACCATTTGTGAACAAATTCACAGAATTGTTCAGAGAAGTATTGTGTTGGTAGTCTTGGTGGAGGCTGTGACAAAATAATGAAAGAGAAATATTGAATTAAAAGAGATTATAATAAACCCCATGTTAGTGTGAATTACTGCTTGAAGTCCATACTTTCATTTCATAATAACAATTACATGTGTTTTCTGAAAGAAAAGGGCAATAAGAATACCTAATATTTAAAAAATCTAGGCCATCTTCTTCAAATAGAATATTACCTCATTAACGATGTAATCCAACAGTTCAAATATGGCCATAGGCCTTACTCCATCATTTGCTCCACTAGGTGGCCTTACGCCAGGAGGTAATCGATTAGAAGTCATATTTGATGATGATGCTATACTACGAGGATCCATACTAAACAACTTATCTATTTCTTTGGGATCTGGAGGAGGTATGGGATATCTACCAATTGCCATTTCAACAAGAGAAAGCCCAAAACTCCAGATATGTGAAAGCACTGAGTAGTTTGAGCCTTGTAGTCGCTCAGGCTGGGGGAAAAAGAGAACAATTGGGTTCATTATTAGTTTAATAGACTTTAAGATGGTGATACTAATGAAATTTTACAGCCATGCATTATTCCCCATCATGACTCTTCTAGGATGTTTGCTCTGCGCACACAACACACTACATTCAATATACAACACATATCATAAAAGTATAACTGAAATGTTTTTATTTTTTTATGTCAAATCAAAGTATGGCAATCCATTTGAAAAAGTATTGTTCTGGACTGACTAGACTCTACTAATACATGTAAAGACATGTTTATGTTTCACATGAGTCTAGTCATCCAGAAAAATACTTATTCAAATTGGTCACCTGTAAGGATTTTCTCCCTTCATTTTCTATCCCTTTCTTCACGGGAACCCGCCATTCTCTAATCCCTAGACAAATGCCAGTCAAATCAGGACATCAATAGTTGATTCGTTAGTTATACATCACATACGTCATACCTGCAAAATCATTGCAGCCAACAGCCACCATGACAAGACATTTCCTACTGCTCGGAGTAGATTCCTTGTAACATTGGAGCGAATCTTGATTCCATTCTGGATATAATCAAAGCCAACATCTTTGTGTCCGTACCTCACTAAGCACTTCCCACCTTTAATAAGAAACCGAGCCTTAGCTTGATCCGACAAGGCATCAGATTTCATAATGACTTTTGGCACATCGAATGACACCAGGTCTGAAATCACTTCCTCTTTAGATGATTCACTAGACTCTGTTTTAAGAGCTTTGAAGGCCTTTAGAAAACACCAGAGGGCCTCCTTGAGGGTTTTGGGACACATGCAAGGAGAACATAGACACCCTATGACAATCTTAGCGCCACCCAGTATCAGACATTCACAGTACAGCTGTGCCAGGTTTGTGTCATTTTGACAGAGTTGACAAAATTTACAGAGAATCAAATTTAATGGGTGTGACCTCATTAGCTTGAGTAGGACAGACTGGGAATCAATGAATGACTGGATGCAAAACTGCTTGACTTTAACATCCATTCTGCTGTCTGTGATGCACTATCGAGCTATTTCCCTGATGTTTTCATCTTGTAATCTGTACTTCTGAATGGCATGCATGTTCCGTGTTCTTCTTCAGTTTTAGAGAGAATGTCAAATGTGTAGAAGATGAATCTCCACCTGGCTGCCTCAAACACATATTTCAGGTCTTCTTCTTGTCTTGCCTTCAAGATACCAAAATAGCTGATAGCTGGATGGAGAACGTATGTCTTACTTTTGACGTCATATGTATTAAGAAAGCAAAACTTTCTTAACGACTGAAATCCTTCTTCAAGTTGATGTTCTTCTATTTTACTTCCTTTTGCTATGTGTTGTGCTTCCTTCAGAGTAAAAAGATTTGGGAATACAGACAGAAGAACAAGTACCTCTCTAAAGCACACATTCATCCTTTCAAAGCAAATTCCAAGACAATGGTCTAAACGTTCCTCTTCAGGCAAACAATTTGGAGAAATAATTTCCAACTGCTTACCTGGTGGGCTGCAGGACAATTTTTTACCCCCAGCTCACTTTTGACGTCATAGGTATTGAGAAAGCAAAACTTTCTTAATGACTCAAATCCTTCTTCAAGTTGGTGTTCATCTATTTTACTTCCTTTTGCTATGTGTTGTGCTTCCTTCAGAGTAAAAAGATTTGGGAATACAGACAGAAGAACAAGTACCTCTCTAAAGCACACATTCATCCTTTCAAAGCAAATTCCAAGACAATGGTCTAAACGTTCCTCAATGGCATTAGGCAAACAATTTGGAGAAATAATTTCCAACTGCTTATCTGGTGGGCTGCAGGACAATTTTCTACCCCCAGCTTCTACACTACCGAGCTCAGTTACGACCACCACCAGGGCCACCACAGCAGCACATAGCAACAAAGGGATCCCACCACAGAAACGGATGATAGCATCGCACTGACCATCCTATGCTAGCATAGAAAGATATAATCCAACACTTGTTCTGTGATCAAGCAGCACTGTTAATCTCACCATTCCTCTCAACTAAAGGAACTTTTCAAGACTTTGCTTCTAAAGCTTTCAATATCCTCGCCTTATTTAATTATCAATAATTCAACACAACCATTCTGATTAGTTACATGTTTATTTAATAAGGCATCAATTGCACAACTTTAAGTAAATATGTTACTTTATCATGAATACTTTATTCACATACCTCTAGGGCGTGACTTGTTGCATTAAGGACCAAGTCTTATTTATTTCATCAGACAATCAATGGTGCCCATCTAAAGGATACATTAAGACACTACAATTTTATCGACTTATGGAAAGTCATCGTCGTTTTAGTGAGTGACGCACCTCAATGAGACCAATAAAACTTTTATTAAAAGATAGAACAATTAAATGTTGTTAAACAACCATTTTAGTATGTAATAAATAAAGATTCCCGATGATATACGTTATGCCAGTTGAAATGGTGATAGACAAATAATAGTAATAATAATAATGAATTCATTTATATTGGCTTAAATATCGCGACGATCTTATAAAACTATAAAAACTAGCCTATGAAATTATACAAAAAAATGATAACATAAAAATATTAAAATAAATAAAACTGCTCAAAACAACATCATATACAAATAGGTAAATCAAATAATGAAAATATGAATTTCAAGGGTGGTTGTTTGGTTTCTAAAAAGTATAAACAGTTTCTCTAAAAAGTATTTGCAGCGTTCGGTTGTACTCCAGCTGAGCGTACTTAGAAGCGGTGTCTTCATCGTACAACAAAATGTTGGCTGATACTCTTCCTCTTTACAGCTATGATTGAACGACTTCGATCCAGCGAGGGAAAGTTCATTTAATATGCCAAAGGGGAAAGGGGGGGATGAAGACTTCTCCTCATAAACCCCAAGCCCCCCCCCCCCCCCCCCCCCCAAGGACTTAACTTAATTTTCCAAAAAACCTATGTAAATTTTCAAATTTAAATTGAGAGTCCCCCTGGTATGTATGACAAATTTTTAGAGCCCCCCCTTTCACACCCTAATAAATTTCGGTGCCCCCCCCTACATGTTCATCCCCCCCCCCTCCTCGGCATATTAAATGACGAACTTTCCCTAAAGCTGTAGACTTGCTTCACTATCTTTTTTACCTTGGCAAATCATATTTCGAGACATTCAACTCCGGTTACGAAAGCAATCCGTAGTTTTGAAGTGAATGGAGTATTCAAGTGTCATTTCCCGCCAAAACCCTCGGAAAGTGGAGCAAGTGTGAGGGGGAAAAAGAAGAGAAGAAAAACAAAGCAGCTCTGCTGCATACCGTATGACCGTAGGGTCGATGAGGAAGGTCTGGATTATAAAATGATATAAACACTGTCGAAGGCGTGGAGCAAAACGGTTTACGATTGGCCCTACAGAACGAATAAATCTAAAATATTTGGCAAAAAACGGAGTAACGGTTAAATAGTATTTACAGTTATGTATGATACAGACACTATCAAATGTACTTGGATGTAACTTAAGCACAATGAAAAGGTCGCTAGAGTTGTTTTTGTGTGAGTGGCCGAACTGTAGCCGTACCGTATTTTACCGTAGCCGTAACTACACTTAGCGATTGCATGTAGTCATTGGAAAACAATGGGAAGACAGTTCAATATTACGGCAAGATGTACCGTGTGGGTATTGAAAGTCCCCACTCATACGAAAACCGCTCTATTGAATCGCGTCCATCAACTTATTTAAGTGCATCCAGAAACATTGGACAGCAGTTTCTCCCTTTTGTGGTTGAGTACTAAAGTAGTATCCTCCAGTAATAAAAGATGCCTAACGTCATCTGGTGACACTGTAATTATAAGAACATCATGTGGTAGTTTGATTATTGAAAGACTTGCTTAATTCCATTGATACAGGAATAGAGTTGAAGAAAACATTTGTGCAGTTTTATAGAGCTCAACAACTGTTGTTACCATTAACCAAAGTTCTTTTTAGTTATGCTCTGCAGGAGGGCCACAGATTTGTCAGTGAAAAGTGTTACGTGTCACCCTTCTTAAATAAAGTTTATTGGTTGATTGATTGATTGGGAGTATCACTCACCGCCTGAGAAAACAGAACTTTTTTGCAAGTCTAATCATTTCATCGTTCGTTCAGTGGTTTTCAGTCAAACCTCTTCTCCACAAACATTGATTTTCTTGTGTCATTCCTATTCTTCGATTGCACGTTACGTCACTGCGGCCTCTCGGGGAAGTGTTGGTGCCATTAAACAAAAGATTTCTTATAGCATCCATTATTAACGGCACCACAATGGCCGCAATGAGTTTGTCTTTTGACTCTCTTTGGAATGCCTGCAACCCATCAATATAGCAAACTCGCTTTAATGTCTCCTTGTCAACATTTGAATCCCGTGCTTGTTGTAAAACTCGATCACCGTGACTTGGCAGCTATGAGATACGTCCAATAAATACTAAAACTACTATAAACCAGGAACTTGATCTTGATCAATGTCCATTGGCTCTGCCGAGCACTGTCGGTTAGCTTCTGAGAAAGTCGAATCACCAAAAATGTCATCCAGTTTCACGTTTTGAATTGTACCATTGTTTATCTTATCCATAACATCTTTAACAACAGACGACATCAAAGGGCCATATTCTAATACATATGACCCTGATTGGCTCCCTGAAAATGAACCCACCACTATGGAGAACCATCAATAGCTTTTTCTCCATTAAAAACCCAGGAGATCCAGAAGACCCTTTGAAGAACGTGCTTACATCATATTTAGCATAATCTGGATTTTTGTAGTTTTTTTGAATCGAGCACAGCAACAATTGATAATTATTCCACTGAGAATCACGTAGACGTTTTTGAATATCTCGTTCAAGCTTTATTGGACAGGAGACATCTATTTGCATTCTACGTCCTCCAGGGTGCCCAATTAACGTTAAATATTCTCCATCTTGAAGCTGACGACCAGATGGGGCAATATTATAACCTAACTCAGTCACACTTGAAGGAAAACCCTCAACACCATTTGAATACAGCTCAAGAATGGCATAGTCCAGCTCTCCAGAGGATACCAACACAGGGTTAGGTGCGAAACCAACACAATAGCCAGGTTGTCCTTGTTCTTCGTAGTTGAAATCAACATAACAGCTACTCCATTTGATACCCAAGCCATTTATCTCATCAACGACATGCCTGTTGGTGATGACATACTTAGTTCCAATTCTAAAACATGTTGCTCCACATGCTTTTACATTACTAACATTTGTAGCAATTATTGCACCTATAGAATGTTTCATTACTCTGATAAGTTCTTCCAAATCTAAAGCAGGCACCTCCCGCTTTTGATCCAAAGCGAAATTCATATCTAGCAAAAAAGTCATCAATCTTATCACCTGACTTCAGACCGAGCATCTTTTTAATAAATTCTTTTGCATTCGTAAACCATGTTTTGTTTACTTGTGCACTAATATCAGATCCAGTTGAGGAACCTTCATTTGGAATAGGTGTGATAGGTTCTTGTTTAATTTCAGTACTACCCATTACATCATCCTCCTGGCTTGTTGACTTTGGGAAGCGCGGCAAATTATCCTGAGTAGTCTTTTTTTCTTCTAAACACTTTGTTATCATGTGCATTTGTTGTTCTGCTTCTTTCCTCCTTCCCAGCTGGGTCAACACGAACGCAAGTTCTTGATAGGTTAAAGCTGTCTCTTCTGGTGTGTCTAGTGAGCGCTTTTGTATTTCAAGCGCTTCTTGAAGATATGACAACGCTTCTTTAAAGAAAGATGTCGTATTCGACGGGTCAGCTTCTGCTTGTGCTGTACATCAAAGTAAAAATCAACATATGAGTTGAGAGTTGTATGTTATAAATATCTGTAAATAGACGATTTCTGAGATATCGCAGGGAAGTGTGATAACAAACCATTAGAAACCATAGAGTTAAAGGCGATTTCTAAATCCCTTGAAGGAAACATTTTTCAAAAGGTTATTATCCTGCTTCCCTACTAAAAGAAACTTCAAAGTATTTCTTCGTTAACATAATTTTCAAAGTTTATGTGTTTTCCAAAGCGCGCGTAATAGCCTTGCCCGAAAATGCCTCGTTTTCGAACCTGAGCACCCGATACTTTTGTCAGCGCTCGCGCATCTCGAAATAGATCTGTATAGAAGCACAGCGAGCCCAATTTAGGATTAAAGTGAATGGTAAAATAAAATCGGAAAAATCGAAATATTAATCCTTTTTAAAATTCGAGATCAAGACAATGTCCTCCGTAATGCGAAAGAGTAAAAAAAATCATTAAAAAATTCACTAGAACATTTTTTTCGTGCGCGCCTTTGTTTTCCTATATAATTCCCCTATAGTATCTAATGTCGATCTTATGTATCTTGGGCCTCGTCCACATGTATTCGGAAATTTTTTTATCCGCAAATTTTATTTTGTGGATACGGGTTGCGTCCACACGTGTCCGCAAATTTTACGAAACGATAGAAATAAGAGGTCTGCATCTGTTTGCCAGTTGCGTATATGATACTTTACATGGTCATATACACAACGCTAAGTAAAGTAAAACGTACTACCTGAACAGATCGACTTACCTTGCTGAGACAGAATAACACCTTTGTCGAATACCGAACGAGCCGTATCTTGATGATCACCTAACAAGGTTTTCCTGTATCTCAATGCTATTTCGTTAGCCTCAATTGCCTTGGCATAATCACCCAGCTCAAGGTAATTCCTGGCAAGCTGACTGTGGGCGGTGGCCGTGAATGGATGCATACCAAGCTCTTTACGAAATGTAGGCAAGACATGTTTTTCTCTTATTGAAATTGCGTTGACATGTTCTCTTTTGGTACTGTAAGCTCCTAAATAAAAATGAAAACGCCATTATGTTAGAAGTATTTTACTTAAACTGTACTTAAGTTAGTTATCTCCTTGGGTTATTACGTCTCCATAAGTTTTGGGTAGCATTGCGGCTAACGCGTCGCCTTTCACCGCTGTGAGTCCAACGGGTCGGGTCGCTGGTTCCAGCCCTGCAGACCGCTATATGTGAATTGAGTTTGTTTGATGTGTTGTTCTCTCCCTTGACACAAGGGTTTTTCTCCGGGTTCTCCGGTTTCCTCCCTCCGTAAAAATCAACATGTGAGTTAAGTGTTGTGTGCATAGAACATTAAAACATTGAATGCAATGGTAGTGCGTATGAGCGTCCCAATTAGTGCGAAAGCGCTAATTAGACTAAACACTGAAAGTGATTTAATTTTTAATTTTTTACAAGTTCATTATTGCAACTTTATTCAGTATTGCAACTTTATTCAGTATTGCAACTTTGAAGACTTATTTCGAAATTTGAGTGCACCAACACTCAGGGTATTAAAACATCTGATAGGTTGCTGCCTTTGCCCCTTGCTGTGGTTTGGATGACCACGTAAAATATCCCGTCTCACTTAGGGACGTTAAACATAGAGGGTTACAAATGCTACTTTGCTACTCCATGTGTCACCCCATCTACATACCTGCAAGATCTTCAAATCCCATTGCTAACATTACACGATACTTTGTATCGGATAAAACCTTTGATCCGCGTACGTCAATTCCTTTCTCGATCGAATCAAAACCCTGTTCGTTATATCCGAGTCTTACTAAACACTTGCCATATTTGAGGAGAAATTGAGCTTTCGCTTTATCAGATATGACATTAGATTCGTAAACGTGATCAATCTTTTCTCCGGTTCCTGATACCCTTTGCCATCTTCTTCAACAAGGGCTTTGATAACTTTGCAGAAGCAAACATTAGCTTCCTCCAGGGCAGTGGGACATAGGTAAGGTGTACATAAACACCCAAAGACGATCTTGGCACCACGCAGCGTCTGACATTCACAGTACAGCTTTTTGTCTCCATTCTTTTGGGAAATTTGTGCAAATTCCAACAGAATCATCTTTAGTAGATACGATCTCATTAACTTCAATAAGACAAACTGGGAACGAATGAATGACTGGATGCAAAACTGCTTGACGTTAACATCCATTCTGCTGTCTGTGATGCACCATCGAGCTATTTCCCTGATGTTTTCATCTTGTAATCTGTACTTCTGAATGGCATTCATGCTCCGTGTGCTAAGAATTCATTCTTCAGTTTCAGAGAGAATGTCAAATGTGTAGAAGATGAATCTCCACCTCGGCTGCCTCAAACACATATTTCAGGTCTTCTTCCTGTCTTGCTTTCGAGATACCAAAAGACCTGATAGCTGGATGGAGAACGTATGTCTCACTTTTGACGTCATAAGTATTGAGAAAGCAAAACTTTCTTAACGACTGAAATCCTTCTTGGAGTTGGAGTTCATCTATTTTACTTCCTTTTGCTATGTGTTGTGCTTCCTTCAGAGTAAAAAGATTTGGGAACACAGACAGAAGAACGAGTACCTCTCTAGAGCACACATTCATCCTTTCGAAACATTTCCCCAGACAGTGGTTGAGACGCTCTTCGTCTGGCAGGGAATCTGGACAAAGAAATTCCAACTGTTTCTCCAGCGGGTAATAAGCAAAGTGCTTACAAGCGGCTTCTACACTACCGGAGTCACTCAAAAATATCACAGCAGCACATAACAGCAAAGGGATGCCACCACAGCACTTGATGATAGGCTCCACTAATTCTGGTTGGTCTGTTATTGGTATCTCACTTCGTAGTTTCATCAACTCAAGCGACTGCTCTCGATCAAATAGGTTCAATGTCATTTGCTTGACTTTAATGCTAAGACACTGAAGTGGTTCCCAGGTTGTCACCAACACTTTTAGTTGTGGTGCAGATTTGGTGACATCTTTTAGAAAGCTCTGGAACTCTTCTTTCTTGAAAGTAAAAAGAGATTTGTGATCAGACGTTGATCCCGTTAGGGTGGTAGATGCTTGTTTTTTTGTATCTTTTGAATGATACATGTGATCAAGGTTCTCTAGGATGAGGACGCAGTCTTGCTTTGAATGAGAAAACAAATCTATAACCTGAGGTATTGGACGGTTTGCAGAAGAAGTAATGCCACAGGTTGTCAAGATCTTGTAAGCCAAGTCCTCTAGGCTGAAAACGTGTTTGGAGTCAACATACACCACAGTGTAACGATGTGGGTCTTCAATTATGTTATGTGCAACACTGACAACCAATGTTGTCTTTCCACATCCTGGCATGGCATGTAGGACAACCACATCAATCTGTTTATCTGTCAGGTTAGTAATCAACTCCTTTTTTTCTGTCTCTCGACCAATAATTTCATGTTTACTGTTTGATGGTAAACCAAACTTGAGAACGTCACATTGAAAAATTCTCGCTAAAAGATGAAAAACCATAAAAGAATTATGATTCTGGACTTTTAATTCTAGTTTTTTTAGGTTCAAATGAAAACACAATAAATAAATTAAAGAAAAAAACATGACCATCACCAACCCAGTTAGGCAAAAATTAAACAAGTTTAAGGTAACAATACATATTAATAGTCCTGTTACAGAAGCTGTCATTATCCTTTATTTACTCATACCCTGATCATGCATGGAGCCAGAGACGCTTTCTGCTCTTTCTGCTTATTGTTATTATCAAAAAGGCAATGGCAATTATTGCCAATTTACATTTTCCATCAAACTTGACAGAAACTGATTATATCAATATCATATACTTACTGTTTCTCTGCTCTGTAGCTTGAATACCAAACATTTCTGGTGCTTTAGGAGGCACCTCTGGTGTGTCAGGTGGAGTAGCACTTTTTCTTTCGGCATTATCTGCAGTGTCATGTGGAAGGTCGTGAACATTACCAAACTTTACTGCATTGCTTTCATCAAATGAAACATCTAATAAAAAATAAAGGACCACAATAATCGATTAATATTTAAAAGATTATCTTAACTATCAAACTTTTCAAGGCGTCTCTGTACAGTTGGGGGTCTAAAATGTAGTAGTCGGACCTTAAAGATATCAAAATTTTGGGTGTTGAGTTGTCATGGTAATTAGCATTAATTTATGCACATTATGGGGAAATCTTCCAGACTCTTAGTTCGTTCTCCAAAATTGTAAAATCTTTATCTAATTCTGGAACTTCATCTTGAAAGTACAACCTAACTATTCACACAGAGTTTTAAGGAATTTATCTTATAGATTTGAAATTATGGAGTCCTAAATTTGGGGCAAGGAATTTTTGTATCAGTTGATTTTATGTCAGTAGTTGTTTATATACTATTGACAAATTGGACAACTGGAAGCAAATCATTTTGCCTTGCTAAGTTTGATAACTAAAATTAAATGTTAACTTCATTTCTTAAATTTTACCCTCTTTACTTTTTAATTGATTTGGGCAGTTACTGAAAACTATAAATACATATTTGAATTTAGGCCTTTTAATTAAAGTTAATGTTACTGAGCAAGATATAATTAAATAAACTTTCTAATTTTAGCTTCTCGTAGGTATTCCTAGAGCCTACTTATGCATATTAACTTACCAATATCAAAATGAGACTTCAAGATCCTCAAAGCATCATAGCGTTTGATTTTCTCCAGTGCCTTAGCCACATCATCAATGGTAGTAGATGGAACAGCTGTGGTCAACCAGCTGATAATTTTTGCAGTTGGACTGTGAACTTCCTTGTCTTTGGGTGGCTCCAAGTCATCCATTATGGAAGAGTCAACTTTGAAATAATAATTGCCAAGTTGTCTCCATCCCTGAACACCTCGAATATCTTTATTCAGTAAGACTGCAATCGCCTGAAGATCATCTGAACCCACTTTCAAGACCTCACTTGCATTTAAGTCCTTCATATCTGATAAAGGAATGAAATAGATTTTTCTTATACACAGATATTATTTGCTGTCCCAAAGTCAGTCCAGATAGTGAACAACTTTGCCTGAGGTCTTGCATACACAAGGAATGAGACCTGTTTTGAAATAAATAATAAATAATGATAAGATAACGAACTTTTCTTAATCTAATCTTATACTCACCTTCTACTTTAATAATTTGCTTCACTTTATTAAGAACATCTTTCTTTCCCATCTCATGGAAACAATCCATGAAGTCCTTCAAAAGAATGGGTTCCTTGCTGGTTGCGTAAAGGTATCTCACCAATGCTACAGTTGGGTTATAATCACTGTACATTGCAAACCTTTGATAAATATCATGAGGAACTCCCAAGTTTTGAGCAAGTTTTTCCCAGTTGCCTGATGGCTTTCTTGCTGAATCAAGTTCTTGTGCAATCTCATCCATAATGTCAGAGGATGGATCTGTAATGACTTCAGACACTTTGTCTTCATCTTTGAATCCTACATTTTACGAAAATATTTTTAAATGTTTTATTCCCTAGAAATCTTCTTTATTGAGGATTATAAAGAATGATTTATGGTGCATCAATACATTCAACTCAAGAGCTAAATAGTCATCAGTGCTGCACTTCTAACTTTTCACATGTGTGTTATTCAATTTTCATTTCTCTTTATTCTAACTTTGTTAGGTCAAAAAATGGAGAAAAAGAGCAGTAAAGCAAAACCACCAATGCTGACTAGCGGCCGTGAGTTAAATGCGATTTTCATGAAAACTTGTTCATTCGAAAATTCTATCCTTCTTTTAAACCTGGAAAAGTTTTGTTTTCTAATGATTTGTTTGCATCTGCATAATTGTGCTTCGAAAGTTGAAAGGTAGTGCCCCGAAATTATCCAATCAAGCCACCCTAAATATACTTTTATTTCATCTTAGTATTACACAGAGTTGAACTACCAAAGCCATTAAGGTTGACCTATAAAAAAGGTAATCAGATCAAACTTTTTATAAACTTTATCCATTTAAGAAGATGGTTACAAAGATGGCACTCTTTTCTTCATGATTTTTTGACAGTGGGCTGGAGGAGAAAGCATTTAAATATTCTCCCTCTTGCTTGTTTATAAATGCAATCATTCTCCTTCCTCCCAAATCGTTCTGCCATTACTCCTTTTGCAAACAAACAAAAATCTTAATAAATTTTCTCCTTTTCCCCTTTTTCTGCTAGTTGTCTGTTCTCACTACATTTTCCATAGTTTCTCAACCCTTCTCCCTGATCCATTCCTCTCTGCTACTTTGAGGATCGATATGATGGATTTAGATCTTAACAAAATGTAATATATAAATTTATCCTTGTTTGTAATTATTCTTTATGTGCAATGGCATTATTTCGTGGGATTTGACCAATTTGATCACTTACTTTTCATCTTGATATAGATATCAACTCTTTGTATTGCTTTTAATGCATCTTTAAGGTCTTTTATGGTTAATTCTTGCTTTTTTGTTGCTTGAAGATATTCAAAGAGCTTGATAGTTGGGCTTTCCTCCAGGTAAAGTTCACATTGGCGTATTACACTGTTATCAATATTCAGGACAAAAGCCAAATGAGACCAGTAGGGTATGGACTTGAATACCCTGTCCAGACATCGTGAAAATTCCCTTAGTGCGATGGGGTTGTCTTGTAACTCTTTAATAGGAATGCCTGCAAGCAGTAAAATGAATGCTTTTAATCAGTCATCTGCATAAAAAGAATTGAGGCCCCATTGTAGGTTTATTGATGTGTTGTATTCTCCATTGCCATATTTTTCTCTAATTGGTTCTTCAGTTTTCCTACCTCACCATTAATCACGTGAGTTATTGAGAGTTGTATACACTCATTTGAAGACTCTTAGCCCCATCACATCCAGAATTTTCTTCATAAATACTGTTTGCGAAACAGAAGATGAATTAGAATGAGCAATGGCTAACAGCCAATCAGAATCTATTATATATTCGCACAATTTGCAGGGAGTCTAAATCAAGCTTTCTGGCGATGTTTCGCAGACTGTATTAACGAAGAAAATTCCGGATGTGACGCAGGCTAAAGAATCTTTGTCTGGTTCAGAAACAAAACATAGAAGCTGAGACCAAAATGGCACATGGGAAGTACGTTAATGAGATGCATGCTGTGACCGGCAACCTGTGGCATCATCCACTGTTTATTATACACGTTTGGCATTCTAAACCGACTGCATGGATGACGCAAATGAATAAATTATGATATAATTATGTCATTTCCCATGTGCCATTTCGGTCTCAGCTTTTGTGTTATGTGTTTCTGAACCCCACAACGATTCTTCAATGGAGTGTAAACATAGAATATTGATTGTACATTATTTGAATTGAGAGTTGTATGCAGAGAAAATATTTCAATACTTTTTCTTTTCTTCAATTTCAATTTTCAATTTAGGCTGCATTTATTATGTGTGCCTAGAGGAGGGTGGAGCAGGTAAAAATTTTCATTTTTGTCAAACACACTGTTTACTAAAGAAGTACATAGGTGTTATTCCAAATAATCAGGAAATATGAAAGATACTGATTATTTCATCTTAAAGTAGTAAAATATATTTATGTACTTTAAATAATTAGTACTCACAAATAAATTTCGCCTCCCCCCTCCCCCTCTGGAATATATAATGATGAAGCCTTACACACACAAGTATCACAAACAAAATAAAAATGCTCCCTAAAGCTAAGGCCACCACTATTTCTGAAAATGGTAAAAAATACTTCTATTTTAGAAGTTCAATAGGCTCCCAGCAATCAGGTCTCTAGCAAACTTTCTAAAAGTTCTCTGTCCGATTTTCATTATTTGCTGGCCATTCATACTCTAATTCTGAATTTTCTCGAAACATAACAGCGGTAGACTTGTGGCAAGGTTCCCCTCTTCTACTGACATCCTTTTTGGAATGGAAGGAATAACTGAACATTTGCGAAAGACACTGATTTCTATAAACATGACTATATAGGTGTAAATCACAGGCTGCAAATAAGATACAGCTAGTTATAGAACTTACCGCTATTCGTCGCCATGTTGCTGGGGATAGGAAATGGAGGGATATGGGTGTCTCTTTCGAATATTTGGTCTCAGTTATGAGTTTCCTTTGGAAATTCTTCGATTAGTCTGATCCATTCGACATTGCGTTAGAGTCCATGAAACGTTTACAGTACGTAGAAACCATCATGATATGGAGAAATGGAAAGTGAAAGTACGTCTTCTTGCAGACATAATGTTGAAATATTACCTTTTAAGTGCAAGATTCTTAAGAACAATCAAGCTAAGATAGTTTCAATTTCCCAATTCCAATACTATCTACTATAAAAACTAGGGTTGGACAACTAAAAAGATTGAATAGTCAAGAGAAATAAAACTTTGATAGCATGATTTCGTGGAAACGCTGCATATTGTCTTCCTGTTTTGGTGACCACAAGCAGGCCGGGACATATAACCTTGAAACGTTTTGGACCGTAGCGTGAACGTACCGTAGCATGAAACAGGGTACCGTAGCATGAACCAAGTACGTAGCATGAACCAAGGTACCGTAGCTTGAACCTGGGCAACTTATCATTAACCTGGGTACATATTTCAATCAAAATTGATATAAACATGCCACACTGGGTAAACCAAACCCCCTCTCAGGTGGTCAAAAAAGATGACGTCATCGGTCACGTGACCCGTGGGAAAATACCTAGTAGATGTGCAGGATTTTACCCATGCAAACCAAACCTGGACATATATACTACCCTTGACTAACCAAACACCCTGGAGGGTTCAACGGTGATGTCGTCATCGGTCACGTGATCCGTGGGAAAATACCCTGTAGATGTGCAGGATTTTAACCCATGCAAACCAATCCTGGACATATATACTACCCTTGCCTATCCAAACACCCTGAAGGGTTCAACGGTGATGTCGTCATCGGTCACGTGATCCATGGGAAAATACCCTGTAGATGTGCAGGATTTTAACCCATGCAAACCAATCCTGGACATATATACTACCCTTGCCTAACCAAACACCCTGAAGGGTTCAACGGTGATGTCGTCATCGGTCACGTGATCCGTGGGAAAATACCCTGTAGATGTGCAGGATTTTAACCCATGCAAACCAATCCTGGACATATATACTACCCTTGCCTATCCAAACACCCTGAAGGGTTCAACGGTGATGACGTCATCGCTATTGAGTGTCAAATTTTAGTATGAGTGACATTTTAATATTGCTTCCGAATATTAGATGCTACTGATATTTGATGGTATAATAAATGTGGTCCAGCTTCAATGCTACACTCCATATACTAGTATAGGCAGAAACTAATTAAAAAACACTAAAAACACTACTGCATAATCATTTTGTTCATCTTCCACGGCCACCAAAAAACTAGAGTTTGGGCACAAGTCTTCCACTTAAGACTGTTTTCTTCCATTGCCACAGTAGAGCAAATAGACAAACCCTTATATTTGATATTTGTCCATCAGATTAAAAGATTGCAACAAAAATTTATACAACAAAAGACTTTGCACTATAGTTTATGTTTAAGCAAAATCTTGTCACTTGCCATTTTCACAACCTAATTTCTGTAAACATATAGTATAAGAGAGAATGCAAAAGAATTTGAGAATAAGTTTTATTTTGTATGGAAACATTTTAAATAAAACTTGCTTGACCAGAAGCATGTCTTAATTAAGAGCTGAAACTTCTTAAAGATTGGCATTAGCAGTTTTATTTGGTGAAGTCCTTGAAAGATTTTCTAAAAAGAGGCTCCCAAGTAATTGACACATTAAACCAGCTATTAATCAGCAAAGTTGCTGTTCAGCAACATGAAAGTTAGTCCTAATATTACCACAATGAAGCAGTCTACAGATATGCAATATCTGCTTCAGTTAAGTCCATGTACAATAAACCTGCACGCAGCTAAAGGATCGAAGTCAAGTAACCTATAAAGTGAGACAATTGAAAACCCTGGTCATTTTATGTAATATATATAATTATTGAATGCCTTGCAGGAATAGTAATTGAAGGTCTAACCTAATATGCACAAACACCAAATATGTTTGCATTAATTGCCTAAACACTAGAGAAATAATATAAAAAATTACACAGTTATATATAATATCCTTAAACTCTTGTCAATTGAAGGGGCAAGTGCAAGTGCTGGTGGAGACCTAAATTATTCCTATTCTAATGGATGATGTCTGGCTGGAATACACCAGTTTCTCATTCGATGCATACCACTGTTTTTGAAGACCACAGACTCATTTGCAAAGGCTTAGCCTCCTTTATAAGACAACTATCCATACAGTAGATACCATTAAAAGTCTGTGAGATTAAAAAACATAGGTGTTGTTCAAGCTGCACATTTTTTACTTTACAGTTGACTTTCACAAATGATTTGCTCTTAAGGTGGCTGGACCCCCTCATGCTCGACTGCTACCTCCCACATTTAAATTAAAAAAACAACTGTTTATTACCATACTTCAGGAGAATATTGGAAAGCAGCCAAACAAGATGGGACTGTGCATGTTGCGAAAGAATTTGATGTTATGATCAATAACAAACAATAGAATTCCCAGAGCATCAAATCATTGGGAGACGATCAATGTTTTCTGTATTTCTCGTTGGCTTTAGATTCGTTTTAAATGAGTTCAATAGTCTCACAATTTTGGGTATTATTAGTTTAAGAAATTATCATCGAATTTTAGAATAACGAAAGATGTTGTAAGATTTACTAGAAAACTGTGATAAAAAGTACAGATCAAATGTTTACCCCGTCTTATGCATCATACCTTTAAATGTTGCTTTTAAAACTAGATACAGAGTAAAACTAAATGAGCAATGAAATTTGTGAATATATACTTCTGAAATATTAATTTCAGACATATCAAATTCATTGTTTAGATTTGAAGTAGATTATCTCAAAATAAGCTAGATAGATTTGTCCAAATATAGATAGAGGCATCTAGTATATAATCATGTGGTATGAAGCATTTTAGTGTTGAACATTCCACAAGTCTAAAATTGTTCTCTAAACGAAAACAAATACTTCATCATAATCACGTGATATGATGTCCGATCTCATCAAAAACTGCACCAAACATTAATTCAATCTTTATGTGATCATGTGCAAAAAAGATTTGCAATCGAATAAAACATGTGTATGCACCAGCGTTCCAAATGTGGAAGGTAGCGGTCAAGCGTGAGGGGGTCCAGCTACCTTAAGGAAGTGTAAGCCTATGCAGATGAGTCTTTAGTCATAACACACAGTGGTATTTACCAAATGAGAAAAGGGACTGATGACTGACCAACAATTATTATTAGCCCTGGTAGTAGAGCACTAACCCCTTTATGTCTGAGTTTTACAAAGATATACAACACTCAAATCAGGCTTGCTATTTATCAATAACATTTGACACAATGAACCTTGTCATTATAGACCTGCACACAGGTTGCACTAACCCATACCCAACAATCAATAGTCCTATTATGTTCCAAACTCACACTACCAAATCCTTTTTTCAAATAGTAATTACATTGTAATTATGCAGACATGATAATTATTTTGACTCAGAAAAAAGGGATGTTCTTTGATACGGTTGAAAATTTGAAATGCTTATCAAATGACCTGTTAGATGTTGGAATGTGTTTTGACCAGCTTTATCACTGGGAATTGGAAGATGATTCAAAACTAGACACATAACTAGCAAAGTCCACAGTTTGTTCTTCTGCTTTCTTGATAAATGGATGGCTCTGAAAACAAAACAAAAACATTATTAAGTAATCAATGTATCATTAGCAAAAGCCAATTGTACATATGATATAGTATGGCATAACATGCAGTGGCTTGATATATATGCATGGTATATACTATAGTATTGCATTGTGTATAGCAGTGCCATGGAATATGGAATGGAATGGTTTGCTACACCATGATATATACTATAGTGTGGCATAATGTGCAGCAGTGCCATTGCGTATGGAATGGAATGGTGTGCTACACCATGGTATATACTATAGTATGGCATGGCGCATGGCCTAACCCATGATCAAATGTACATTTGGAGTGATGGTGAAATGGAGAGTAGTGAATGGTTTCAGTAACAAGTCATTCTTACCATCAGATATTTCAGGTCTGCTCTCTCTTTTGGATTCTTAACAAGACTGTTAATGTAGCTGCAACCGCGACAGTCGTGACGTCATCACCGGCGGACGGCGTGGTTAGAAGCCAACGTCGTTCGACGGTGTGACACACGGTTTTTCTCATCTGTAGTTTAGAACGAAGTTTGGCTCTAATAAAGAACAATGTAAAACGTAAACGCTTGAATTCAATTAATACAGTCGAACGACGACTTCTAAAAAGAATTTTAGGGAATTTAAACGACATCTAAGTGATTTAACGACCAAAAATTCACCGACCACATGGATTATGCAAACGAAATCAACAGCCTCATTGAGCAAGCCGACGTTCTTCAAGCCTCGTTAGAAGAAGCTATCGAAGGAATAAAGACCAGAAAAAGAACTCAGACTACGAAAGGGAAAGAATTTCGGTTGGATCAGCTAAGGAACAAGTACAGATTATCAGCGAGAGCATGGAAGAGAAGTGTAAACAGAACACGATCAATTGTGTCACACGAGACCGACGTGGAACTCCTGAAGAACGAAGGACGAAATTTGCAGGTAAACATGGACGAATTAACGAAAATAAAGGAAGAATTAGAGAGTATCATAGAATCTGAAGAAGAAAGGATCGATTTACTTAAGGATTATGATGATATTTCGAGAGAAAATTTCGAAATGTTGAAGCACCTGCACGAAAAAATGATCGGAATGAATGGAATGCAAGCCCGCGAAAATGAAGATAGAGGCCAGTAAGCCCAGGCGTTGAAATCGGAAAGAGAAGAATTAGAACGAGTGAAACAAAGGACTTTAGAGGAGATCGAGAAACGCAGACAAGAAGTATTGAAGGAAGAAAGAAGAATGAAGGAAAATCTAAAGAAGATTGAAGAGCAGATTGATCTTAAACTGAAATTGATGGAAGAAAAAATGACCCACCCTGGACAAGAACAGATATCTTCGACACCGACGGAAGGGTGCGGCGAGCAGTACATCGATGAACAAATACAACAGTGTATTGACGATCAGCAAGAAGGAGCAGACTACAGCCGAGTGATCACCAACAGCAGCCCAAGAGCTAAGAGCACTCCAAATCGGCCCTACGGGATTGGCCAAACAGAGCATGCGCCAGACGTACAAGACCATAGAAAGGCAGGAGAAACACAGATAAATCCCCACGATCCCCCGTTTGCTTCAGCACGCCCACGAGGAGACCATCATGATCTGCCATTGCATCAGAATGCAAATACAACCTCTGTTAGTGTACCACAGGAAGCCCATTCCTACCCTAAGCAAAGTGATTCCAGTCAAGATTCGACGGTATCCCAAGGTCAGCTGCTGGAAGTCGTCAAACTCTTAGCTGAAAATCAGAGCAGACTCCCTCTTCCGGAGCCTAGCATTTTCTGTGGAGATCTTCTAGAATATCCGTCCTGGGTTAAGGCCTTCGAGACGCTCGTCGAAGGAAGAGCGACAAGACCTAGAGAACGACTGCACTTTCTATCTAAGTACGTTGGAGGAGAAGCTAAAGAAGTTGTTGATGGATTCCTTCTGCTTGACTCAGAAGACGCCTACCTCAAAGCCAAGGAGATGCTTGCAAAACGTTATGGGGACCCATTTTCTGTTGCATCAGCTTATCGTAAGAAACTCGACGAGTGGCCAAAGATGCATCCAACCGACAGTAAAGGACTGAGGAAGTACGCAGATTATCTTGTCCAGTGCGAGAAGGCGATGGAGAAGATAAATAACCTAAACGTCCTTAACGATGATCAAGAAAACCGAAGGATAGCATCTAAGCTTCCAAGGTGGTTAGTCGACCGGTGGGGACGAACAGTGTACCAGTGGAAAGAGGAGAAAGGAAGGTTCCCACCCTTCTCAGTATTCGTCAAGTTCTTAGTTAGAGAGGCAGACATTGCATGCGACCCCATCATCTCGGTACATGCTATGAGGGGAGACCACGACGAACCCAGACAAGCGTCAAGAGAAATTGGTAAGCCCAACAGATTCAAGTTTGACCGAAGGAAACCAAGCCGTGCAAGCGGCGCCTTTGCTACCTCCACGGGTCAAGAAGTCAACATGGGAATGGCAAAGGTTACGTCTAAGGAACAATCGTGTTCGAATTGCAACGACAGACACGATATCGAAGCTTGTAGTGAATTTCTCGAAAAAACAATCAAGGAAAGAAAGGAGGTAGCGAGGAGAAAGGGACTTTGCTTCAAGTGTTTAGCACGCGGTCACTTGTCCAAGGACTGCAAAACTCCAAGATCGTGTCGAACGTGTAACAAGCATCACCCGATATCTCTTCACGCTGATTATAAAGGGGGCGCTTCAAAGAAGAACGAAGTTGATCAAAGCGGCGACAGAGATACTCCAAAGAGAGCTGATGAAATTCAAGTCAGTAAGGCAGATCGCGGCACTTCGCACTGTTTGACGAGAAACGATGAGAAGGGTCAGTATAACTCTATGATTGTACCAGTTTGGATACACCACAGCGATGAACCTAAACGACGCGAGCTGATCTACGCACTTCTAGATGACCAATCGGACACGACGTTTGTTAAAGAGACGACGCTCAAGAAGCTTGAAGCCTCAGGAATAGAAACGCAATTACTACTGTCTACGATGCATGCTGAGTCGGAGATGATAACGAGTCAGAAAGTCAAGGGCTTGGTCGTTAGTGATCTTAGCAACCAAATTAGCATCCCTCTACCCAAGGCCTACACGCGGAAGACGGTTCCAGCTAGAAGAAATCAGATCCCCACTCCTGATTCAGCTCGACAATGGCCGCACACATCGAGGATAGCAAACCGGTTAATGCCGTACCGAGACGACGTTGAGATCGCACTACTAATCGGATCAGACTGTACAAGAGCTATTATTCCTCGCGAGATCATCTCAGGTGATAACAACGAGCCTTACGCACAAAGGACAGATCTCGGCTGGGGGATTATAGGAAACATACGCCCATCTCCTCCCGACGAGGAATGGGATCCCATTGGCGTCAGTCATAGATTAGTAGCACATGAAGTAGTAAACTCTACCACGAGAATTATCAACCCAAACGACAAAAGAACTTGCTTGTTTTCTGTAAAGAACGAAGTAAGGGAGTTGATAAATCCACTGCAAGTCAGAAGGCTACTGGAAGCCGATTTCTTCGAGAAACAGACACGTGGAGCACCCTTGTCTCAAGATGACAGAAAGTTTCTAACAAGGATGGAGCAAAATATTTGGCAAGCACCGGACGGCCATTATCAGATGCCTTTACCGTTTCGAGAATCGGAACCGCGTTTACAGAATAACAAAACCCTCGCCCTGCGTCGACTTAGCAAATTAAAGTCTCGCCTAGAGAATGACAGTAAACAACACAGAGATTATACATCCTTTATGAACGATCTTATCGGAAAAGGATACGCGGAGAAAGTTCCCCAAGAAGATGGAGACGAAGAAGAAAAGGTGTGGTATATACCGCATCATGCGGTATACAACCCTCAAAAACCCGACAAAGTTCGCGTGGTTTTTGACTGCAGCGCAAAGTATAACGGTCATTCTTTGAACGAACACTTGTTGCAAGGCCCAGATATGACCAATGGTCTGGTAGGAGTCTTATGCCGATTCAGACAGGAACAGGTTGCATTTTCCTGCGATATAGAATCAATGTTTCACCGATTCAGAGTAGACGAGCACCATCGAAACTTCTTAAGATTCCTCTGGTGGGAGGACGGAGATACCACCAAGGAACCAGCAACGTACAGAATGACTGTGCACCTATTCGGTGCAGCGTCTTCCCCCGGGTGTGCCAACTACGGATTGAAGAAAACGGCAGATGATTACGAGGAAGAGATCGGTAGTGAAGCTGCCAACTTCATTAGAAGAAATTTCTACGTGGACGACGGGTTGAAGTCTGTAGCTAGAGAGGACGAAGCAATAAAGCTAATTCAAGATAGTCAGTTGATGTGCGCAAAGGGCGGCCTACGACTTCACAAGTTCACCTCCAACTCAAAGAGGGTAATACAATCAGTGTTGCCTGCGGATAGGTCAAAGGAACTGAAGGAACTAGACCTACTTAATGACACGCTGCCAGTAGAACGTACTCTGGGACTTCACTGGTGCGTGGAGACAGACACTTTTCAGTTCAGGATAATACTTCAAGACAGACCTCTCACGCGCAGGGGAATACTCGCTACGGTGAGTTCCGTTTATGACCCCCTCGGGTTTGTCGCACCAGTACTGTTGGTAGGAAGACAAATCCTCCAAGAGCTGTGCAAGGAGAAATCAGATTGGGACGATCCCGTTCCTGAGACGCTGCGCGTTCGATGGGAAGGGTGGAGGAGAGATCTAACGACGCTGAAAGACCTCAAGATCCAACGTTGTTACAGACCAGCAGACTTTGGAGAAATAAGGAGCATCGAATTACACCACTTTTCGGATGCCAGCTACTCGGGATACGGTCAATGCTCCTACCTGCGATTGGTCAACGAGAACGACGAAGTCCATTGCTCGTTTATAATGGGCAAGGCGCGAGTCATCCCTCTAAAACCCATGACTATACCACGACTGGAGCTGACAGCGGCATTGACATCTGTAAGAATCAGTACTAAACTACAAGAAGAGCTCGAATACAGTAACATTACAGAATTCTACTGGACAGACAGTCAAGTGGTTTTAGGGTACATTCGCAACGACGCACGGCGATTTCACGTATTCGTCTCAAACAGAGTACAGCAAATTAGAGACCATAGTTCTCCCGATCAATGGAGCTATGTACGTACAAACGAGAATCCAGCGGACGCCGCCTCACGGGGTATCACCGCCCGGGAACTAGTTCATGATTCAAGATGGTTGACAGGACCTAACTTCCTGTGGAAGGCACAGGTCAAGCCTCTAGAGGAACAAGCAGAAGTCACCCCCGTACTCTCTGACGACGACCCAGAAGTAAAGAAGGAGTCGCATGTCTTCTCAACATCGACAAAGGAGGTCATGAAATTTGCGACGATCCTCGAACGTTTAGAAAGATTCTCTAGCTGGCACAAGGCTAAAACCGCAGTGGCGTTGTGCCTGAGATACATCAACAAGTTGCGCGACAAGGCAAGTGGTAAGAACGATAAACAACCCCCACAGTTTGCAGAGCGTACGTTTAAGAAGATAGACCAGTCGCTGACAGTTGAAGAGCTGCGTCAAGCTGAAAACAAGATTATCAAGCTTGTGCAAGTGACAGCTTATTCAAACGAGCTGCGAGTTCTACGCTCACTTAAGGTGACCGACGCCGAGACGACGAGAGAGAAGGCAAGAAGGCGAAACAAATCCATGAAGAAATGCAGTCAGTTATACCGACTAGATCCTTTCGTAGACGCCGATGGAATCTTGAGAGTCGGCGGTCGCATCCGGCGTGCAAATGTATCCAACGAACTCAAGCATCCTATTATCCTGCCACGAAAGGGACATGTTACACAGCTAGTAATTAGACACCACCACGAGATAGTCGAACACCAAGGCCGAGGAATCACGATGAACCAAATACGAGCTACAGGCGTATGGATTATCGGTGGGAATTCTGCCGTAGCGCAGTACCTTTACAGATGCGTAAAATGCCGTAAACTTCGTGGTAGCGTACAAGAACAGCGAATGGCCGACCTGCCTACGGATAGGGTAGAACCCTCACCCCCGTTTACCTTTTGCGCGGTAGACTATTTCGGTCCGTGGACAATAAAGGAAAGGCGCAAGGAAATGAAGCGTTACGGAGTATTATTTACTTGTATGGCATCACGCGCAGTCCACCTCGAGACCGCCAACGCATTGGATACAGACGCGTTCATAAACGCATTGCGCCGCTTTATCGCCAGACGAGGGCCTGTCAGACAAATAAGGTCCGACCAAGGAACTAATTTTGTTGGGGCTAAAGGAGAGCTAAAGGACGCCCTCGAGGAAATGGATCAGTCTAAGATCCACCGGTTCTTGCTAGAGAAAGGCTGTGACTGGACAAGCTTTAAGATGAACGTACCCGCAGCCAGCCATATGGGCGGAGCCTGGGAGAGACAGATAAGGACAACCCGCAACGTTCTCAACTCAATGCTCGAGAACTCTGGACAACAGCTAGACGACGAGTCCTTAAGAACTTTCCTTTGTGAAGCTGAGGCCATCATAAACTGCAGACCATTAACAACAGACACAGTTGGATCGCCAGACTCACTAGAACCCTTACACCGAATCATTTGCTGACGTCCAAGTCAAGACTGGTATTACCGCCACCGGGAGAGTTCCAGCGTGCCGACATGTACCTTAAACGCAGATGGCGCAGAGTACAGTTTCTTGCAAATGAGTTTTGGAATCGCTGGAAGGGGGAATTCCTCCAGTCACTCCAGCAAAGGCAGAAGTGGACTCGTCCCCGACGAAACCTGAGAGTTAATGACGTCGTCATTATAAAGGACGAAGGCATACCCCGTAATCAGTGGCGACTGGGTAGAGTGGAAGAAACGTATCCTGATGAAGAAGGAACAGTAAGGAAGGTCCGACTGACAGTTGGAAATGCAAGTACCGAAGGACCCAACAGAAAGGCAAGGACGTTGGAGAGACCCGTGCAGAAACTTGTGCTGTTGGTTGCCCAGGAAGAATAGAAGATGACGATTCCCCGACGAGGAGCCTTATCGATGGACTTTAACGTTTAAAGATTGAGTTTAGATAAAGAATGAACTTTAGTTTGAACAGTTTTCACGTTTGATTGATTGTAAATACCAGTAGGGTATTTAGAGGAGCCATGTAGCTGCAACCGCGACAGTCGTGACGTCATCACCGGCGGACGGCGTGGTTAGAAGCCAACGTCGTTCGACGGTGAGACACACGGTTTTTCTCATCTGTAGTTTAGAACGAAGTTTGGCTCTAATAAAGAACAATGTAAAACGTAAACGCTTGAATTCAATTAATACAGTTAAAAAGAATACACTTTTATTATACTAATTTGTATGTTAATAATAATGCAGAACAACAAAAGGACTAATAAACCTATTCCTTACCATTTGTGAACAAATTCACAGAATTGTTCAGAGAAGTATTGTGTTGGTAGTCTTGGTGGAGGCTGTGACAAAATAATGAAAGAGAAATATTGAATTAAAAGAGATTATAATAAACCCCATGTTAGTGTGAATTACTGCTTGAAGTCCATACTTTCATTTCATAATAACAATTACATGTGTTTTCTGAAAGAAAAGGGCAATAAGAATACCTAATATTTAAAAAATCTAGGCCATCTTCTTCAAATAGAATATTACCTCATTAACGATGTAATCCAACAGTTCAAATATGGCCATAGGCCTTACTCCATCATTTGCTCCACTAGGTGGCCTTACGCCAGGAGGTAATCGATTAGAAGTCATATTTGATGATGATGCTATACTACGAGGATCCATACTAAACAACTTATCTATTTCTTTGGGATCTGGAGGAGGTATGGGATATCTACCAATTGCCATTTCAACAAGAGAAAGCCCAAAACTCCAGATATGTGAAAGCACTGAGTAGTTTGAGCCTTGTAGTCGCTCAGGCTGGGGGAAAAAGAGAACAATTGGGTTCATTATTAGTTTAATAGACTTTAAGATGGTGATACTAATGAAATTTTACAGCCATGCATTATTCCCCATCATGACTCTTCTAGGATGTTTGCTCTGCGCACACAACACACTACATTCAATATACAACACATATCATAAAAGTATAACTGAAATGTTTTTATTTTTTTATGTCAAATCAAAGTATGGCAATCCATTTGAAAAAGTATTGTTCTGGACTGACTAGACTCTACTAATACATGTAAAGACATGTTTATGTTTCACATGAGTCTAGTCATCCAGAAAAATACTTATTCAAATTGGTCACCTGTAAGGATTTTCTCCCTTCATTTTCTATCCCTTTCTTCACGGGAACCCGCCATTCTCTAATCCCTAGACAAATGCCAGTCAAATCAGGACATCAATAGTTGATTCGTTAGTTATACATCACATACGTCATACCTGCAAAATCATTGCAGCCAACAGCCACCATGACAAGACATTTCCTACTGCTCGGAGTAGATTCCTTGTAACATTGGAGCGAATCTTGATTCCATTCTGGATATAATCAAAGCCAACATCTTTGTGTCCGTACCTCACTAAGCACTTCCCACCTTAATAAGAAACCGAGCCTTAGCTTGATCCGACAAGGCATCAGATTTCATAATGACTTTTGGCACATCGAATGACACCAGGTCTGAAATCACTTCCTCTTTAGATGATTCACTAGACTCTGTTTAAGAGCTTTGAAGGCCTTTAGAAAACACCAGAGGGCCTCCTTGAGGGTTTTGGGACACATGCAAGGAGAACATAGACACCCTATGACAATCTTAGCGCCACCCAGTATCAGACATTCACAGTACAGCTGTGCCAGGTTTGTGTCATTTTGACAGAGTTGACAAAATTTACAGAGAATCAAATTTAATGGGTGTGACCTCATTAGCTTGAGTAGGACAGACTGGGAATCAATGAATGACTGGATGCAAAACTGCTTGACTTTAACATCCATTCTGCTGTCTGTGATGCACTATCGAGCTATTTCCCTGATGTTTTCATCTTGTAATCTGTACTTCTGAATGGCATGCATGTTCCGTGTTCTTCTTCAGTTTTAGAGAGAATGTCAATGTGTAGAAGATGAATCTCCACCTGGCCTGCCTCAAACACATATTTCAGGTCTTCTTCTTGTCTTGCCTTCAAGATACCAAAATAGCTGATAGCTGGATGGAGAACGTATGTCTTACTTTTGACGTCATATGTATTAAGAAAGCAAAACTTTCTTAACGACTGAAATCCTTCTTCAAGTTGATGTTCTTCTATTTTACTTCCTTTTGCTATGTGTTGTGCTTCCTTCAGAGTAAAAGATTTGGGAATACAGACAGAAGAACAAGTACCTCTCTAAGCACACATTCATCCTTTCAAAGCAAATTCCAAGACAATGGTCTAAACGTTCCTCTTCAGGCAAACAATTTGGAGAAATAATTTCCAACTGCTTACCTGGTGGGCTGCAGGACAATTTTTACCCCCAGCTCACTTTTGACGTCATAGGTATTGAGAAAGCAAACTTTCTTAATGACTCAATCCTTCTTCAAGTTGGTGTTCATCTATTTTACTTCCTTTTGCTATGTGTTGTGCTTCCTTCAGAGTAAAGATTGGGAATACAGACAGAAGAACAAGTACCTCTCTAAAGCACACATTCATCCTTTCAAAGCAAATTCCAAGACAATGGTCTAAACGTTCCTCAATGGCAATTAGGCAAACAATTTGGAGAAATAATTTCCAACGGCTTATCTGGTGGGCTGCAGGACCAATTTTCTACCCCCAGCTTCTACACACGAGCTCAGTTACGACCACCACCAGGGCCACCACAGCAGCACATAGCAACAAAGGGATCCCACCACAGAAACGGATGATAGCAATCGCACTGACCATCCTATGATAGCATAGAAAGATATAATCCAACCTTGTTCTGTGATCAAGCAGCACTGTTAATCTCACCATTCCTCTCAACTAAAGGAACTTTTCAAGACTTTGCTTCTAAAGCTTTCAATATCCTCGCCTTATTTAATTATCAATAATTCAACACAACCATTCTGATTAGTTACATGTTTATTTAATAAGGCATCAATTGCACAACTGTAAGTAAATATGGTACTTTATCAGGAATACTTTATTCACATACCTCTAGGGCGTGACTTGTTGCATTAAGGACCAAGTCTTATTTATTTCATCAGACAATCAATGGTGCCCATCTAAAGGATACATTAAGACACTACAATTTTATCGACTTATGGAAAGTCATCGTCGGTTTAGTGAGTGACGCACTCAATGAGACCAATAAACTTTATTAAAAGATAGAACAATTAAGATGTTGTTAAACAACCATTTTAGTATGTAATAAATAAAGATTCCCGATGATAGACGTTATGCCAGTTGAAATGGTGATAGACAAATAATAGTAATAATAAAGAATGAATTCATTTAGATTGGCTTAAATAGCGCGACGATCTTATAAAACTATAAAAACTAGCCTATGAATGATACAAAAAAAATGATAACAGAAAAATATTAAAAATAAATAAAACTGCTCAAACAACATCATATACAAATAGGTAATCAAATATGAAAATCTGAATTTCAAGGGTGGTTGTTTGGTTTCTAAAAAGTTAACCGTTTCTCTAAAAGTATTTGCAGCGTTCGGGGTTGTACTCCATCTGAGCGTACTTAGAAGCGCGGTGTTCTTCATCGTACAACAAAATGTTGGCTGATACTTCTCCTCTTTATACAGCATGATTGACCGACTTCGATCCAGCGAGGGAAGTTTCATTTAATACCAAAGGGACAGGGGGATGAAGACTTCTCCTCATAAACCCCATCCCCCCCCCACCCCCCCCCCCCACAGGGACTTAACTTAATTTCCAGAAAAAACCTATGTTAAATTGTCAAATTTAAATTGAGAGTCCCCTGGTATGTAGGACAAATTTTTTAGAGCCCGCCCTTTCACACCCTAATAATTTCGGTGCCCCCCCCTACATGTTCACACCCCCCCCCCGCTCCTCGGCATATTAAATGACGAACTTTCCCTCAAAGCTGTAGACTTGCTTCCTCTCTTTTTTTACCTTGGCACATCATATTTGCGAGACATTCACTCCGGTTACGAAAGCAATACCCGTAGTTTTTGAAGTGACTGGAGTATTCAAGACTGTCTTTTCCGCCAAACCCCGGAAAGTGGAGCAAAGAAGCGTGGAGGGGGCAAAAAGACAAGAGAAGAAAAAAAAACAAAGCAGCTCTGCTGCATACCGTATTCCCGTAGGGTCGATGAGGAAGGTCTTGATTAAAATTGATATAACACCTGCGAAGGCGGGAGCAAAACGGTTTTTACGATTGCCCTACAGACGAATAAAATCTAAAATATTTAGTCAAAAACGTATAACGGTAATAGTATTTACAGTTCTGCTGATACAGACCCTATAAAAGTCTTGGATGTAACTTAAGCACATGAAAATGTCGCAGAGTTGTTTTTTGTGTGAATGCCCGAACTGTCGCCGTAACCGTATTTTAACCGAAGCCGTTAACTACTACCCTTAGCGATTGCATGTAGTCCCACTTGAAAACAATGGGCAGAACAGTTCAATATTACGGCAAGATGTACGCGTGTATGTTTGAAGTTCCCACTCATACGAAACACCGCTCTTGGACTCGCTTCCATCAACTCATTTAAGTGCCATCCGAAACTTGGACAGCAGCTTCTTCTCTTTTTTGTTTTGAGTACTAAGTGGATCCTCCAGTAATAAAAGATCCTACCGTCCACTGGTACACTTGGGGTACTTATAAGAAACATCATTTGGTAGTTTGAATTATTGAAAGGCTTCGCTTAATTCCATTGATCAAGAATAGAGTTTAAGAAAAATTTTGTGCGTTTTATAGAGCTCAACCACCTGTTTTTACATCAACAAAGTTTTTTGCACCCCCATTTTGTTCCAATCAGTGAACGTGGAAGCAGTCTTATGCTCTGCAGGGGAGGGCCACATTTGTCAGTGCAAAGTGTTACGTGTTCCACCCTCCTTAAATAAAGTTTTGGTTGCTTGATTGATTGCGAGTATCACTCACCGACTGAGAAAACAGAACTTTTTTTTGCAAGTCTAATCATTTCATCGTTCTTCATGCGTTTTCAGTCAAACCTCTTCTCTACAAACATTGAGTTTCTGTGTCATTCCTATTCTTCGATTGCCACGTTCGTTCCTGCGGCCTCTCGGTGGAGCGTTTTGGTGGGCCATTAAACAAAAGATTTTCTTATAAGCATCCCCATTATTAACGCAACCAACAATGGCCGCAATGCGTTTTGTCTTTTGAACTCTCTTGGAATGCTGTGCAACCCATCAATATAGCAAACTCTCTTGTAATGTCTCCTGTCAACATTTGAATCCATGCTTGGTTGTTAACTCATCACGTGACTTGGCACTATGAGATACGTTCAAACAACACTAAAACCTACTACAAACCAGGAACTTGATCTTGATCAATGTCCATTGGGCTCTGCCAAGCACTGTCGGTTAGCTTCTAGGAAGTCCGAATCACCAAAATAGTTTCATCCAGTTCACGTTTGAATTTGTACCATTGTTTTCTTATCCATACAACATCTTTAACAACAGACCGACATCAAAGGCCATATCTAATACTAACCCTGATCTTGGCTCCCTGAAAAGGAAATCCACCACTATGGAGAACCATCATAGCATTTTTCTCCATCCAAAAACCCAGGAGGATCCGAAGAACCCTTTGAAGACGTGCTTACATCATATTTAGCATAATCTGAATTTTGTATTTTTTTTTGAATCGAGCACATCAATCAATTGATAATTATTCCACTGAGAATCACGTAGACGTTTTTGAATCATCTCGTTCAAGCTTATTGGACAGGAGACATCTATTTTCTTGCATTCTACGTCTTCCAGGGGCCCAATGAACGTCTAAATTCTCCATCGTGAAGCGACGGACCAGATGGGGCATATTAATACCTAACTCAGTCACACTAAGGAAAACCTCAACCTACAATTTGAATCCAGCATCAAGATGGCATAGTCCAGCTCCCGAAGATACCAACACAGGTTTGTTGCGACCACACGTATCATGTTGTCCTTGTTCTTCGTAGTTGAAACAACATAACAGATCACTCTCCAGTGATACCCCCAGCCTTTATTTCCATCAACGACATGCCTGTTGGTACTGACATACTTAGTTTCCAATTCTACAACATGTTGCTCCACATACTTTACATTACTAAGCTTTTGTAGCAATTATTGCACCTATAGAATGTTTCATTACTCTGATAAGTTCTTCGCAATCTAAAGCAGGCACCTCATTCTTATGATCCAAAGCGAAATTTTCATATCTAGCAAAAGTCCTCAAGCTTATCACCTGACTTCAGACCTAGCATCTTTTAATAACTCTTTTGCATTCGTAATACCCATGTGTTGTTTTACTTTGCACTAATATCAGCTCCAGTTGAGGAACCTTCATTTTGAATAATTGTACTAGGTTCTCGTTTAATTTCAGTAACTACCCATTACAGCATCCTCCTGTCTTGTTGACTTTGGAAGCGCGGCAATTTATCCTGAGTAGTCTTTCTTTTTCTTCTAAACACTTTGTTATCTGTTCATTTCGTTTGTTCTGCGTCGTTCTCCTCCCAGCTGGTCAACCGAACGCAAGTTCTTGATAGGTTTAAGCGTCTCCTTCTGGTGTGTCCCCTAGTTATCGCGGCTTTTTGTATTTCCAAGCGCTTCTGACCGATATGAAACGCTTCTTTAAAGAAGGATGTCGGATTCGAACGGGGTCCGCTTGCTGCTTGTGCCTGTACATCAAAGTAAAGATCAACATTGAGTTTGAGAGTTTTATCGTTATAAATATCTGTACTAGACGATTTCCTGAGATATCGCAGGCGCAGACGCGTGACAGTGTGATAACAACCCATACAACCATAGAGTTTAAACAAGGCGCTTTCTAAATCCCTTGAAGGAAACATTTCAAAAGGTTATTATCCTGCTTTCCCTACAAC
>WHPX01000798.1:140000-164572 GCA_011057435.1 Actinia equina | reverse complement strand
CAACTGTAGGGCTTTAGCCATTCTCTAATGGCGTCCAGGTGTTTTGTAGTTGTGCACTTGGGCCTTTGCTCCTGCTTGGGTTACCATCTCCTTGTGCCTGTTATAGCATGAGCCAAATCAATACGCCTTAGATCTGTTGGAGTCAGCCTCCAGACCTAGCTATGCCACAGAATAACCGCGAAACCTTTTGGTCTCCACCCCGTGCTATGGACCCTTCGTAGGAAGGTACGGTTATCTGATGAGTATACATACACATTTTGATAGTCCAGATCTTTACATGATTGGACAATTATATTAACATTGTCAATACACAGCAATGTATCTTTGGAAGTAATACTCCCTGCTCTAACTGATAATGAGGAAAGTACCAAGTATTAACGCAGGTGAATGTAAATCAATTGACTGAGTGATGGGAATTTGAATTTTTCCTTTTTGCCAGAAATGTATGTTAAAATTGCATACCATGGACGAGGAGCCTGGTTTTGTGCTCACACATACATTTCTTTGTATATACACCAGATAAGTCTAATGTGACAAATCCAGTTAAAAAGTTTTCATCACATAATCATTGAAGGGGCTGATGTTTGAAAACCGTTAATGACGATTCGTATTTTGAATGACAATTTTGACATTCGCGTCAATCAAGCCATGTTTCACTAACCAATTTTCGAGTTTTCTTTTTCCAGTAATAATTCGAAATTCACCACGCACCTAATCTTACATAACACACTTTTCCAAGCGGCCCTTCAGTTATTCGTTTATGTAGTTTTAGGGCGTTTTTTATGTTACCACGTCCAAAGGTTTTGTTTACATTTACCCTCCTTAACACCTTTCGCTCATCAGTATGCCCAGCAATGCAAAAACATACTGGTTCTTATTTTCGCGGCTGTATTATCCCTCTGTAATAAACCGTATCAGTAATCGTCTCTGGTGCATCCAGAAAACCTACGTTATAATAAAAATTCGTTAGTTCATACATCACCAAACTTGATGATGATGATTATGATGATATGTGGAGATGATGATGATGTTGATGATGAGATGAAGGATGACAATAATGGTTATGAGTTAATGATATGGGGTAGCAATGAGAGATTTTTTTACCTGAATAAGGTTTTTGCGGGCAAATTAGAATCATAGGGCGTGTTTTTGGTGGTCGATAAACACAATTGGGTTTCGCGGCCATGAACCATCACCCCAACCACTGCACTTTCAATCTCCACGCCGTACTCAATAGGCTTGATCGTAAGTTGGAGAAAGGCCAGTTCCGTTTTTATTTTTAATCCTTCCCTCTATTGCGATGGAGAAGTATTATTTTGTTGGGAGGTCCTAAATCCCCACGGCTTAGTAATTTGTCTCTCTAGTCGCAAACATAAATTAAAATTGTCACTTATTTTGTTCAAAGACAAGGAACCACTTTTGATGCCAGTTGACTCTCAGCTGCTCTCAGGGTAGAAAAGATGAAGGCTTACGTTTAAATCACTCTTATATCGCTGCAACGTCAATGTTAGCCCCTTTCTTTTTGAACCCACTCCTCTAAAACTTATTCTATTATCTTTTAAAGTTTATTGTTTTCATCAAGATCATGCTCTGTATGGCAACTGATAGCCTCATGGTTCATAGAGTCACAATTAGTTGTACCTCACAAATTCATGGTGCCCCGTTCTTCTTAATTAGGATAGTTTGTTGCTCCTCCGGGATCTAGTGTCTCTCTCAATCGGCCTTGAATCGTACTGCAATCACAGCACCTTGCTGCTCGGGTTTTCCTTCAAATAAACTTACAAAGCAGAGTCATATAACGGAATGCAACTACACAAAAAAAAGAAAAAACAAAGAACTAAACTAACAAATAGATCAAACCTCAACAAAATAATGAATAAGGCAAATTAAATAACCATTCTACAATGACCGAAAACAAAGCAAAAAACGGGATAGCTTTCGTTTTGTTATATAAAAACGTTAACATGTGCCTGAAATTTAAATTTCGCAATACCCGACTTACAATACACTTAACATTCCAGCACATCATTAAGTAATTATGTAAGACTTTCGTTTTACTTTGGAATTTTCATATTTTGGGGAAATACTTTGTCCAAAGATTGTTTATGTATGTCGTGGTGCAACAAGGCTGTCCCTGGATGCCAACATCAACTCCATTCCCTTCTCGTAAATGTCATATTTCCTATGTTTGAGGGGGATGCATAACCTTTCCGTTGGTAGGTGCTCGCAATTTGTTTCGAATATGATTTTAAATAATTGAGGTGCCAACTCCTGGACAATGACAGCCTTAAGGTCCCTGTGTTTTCCATGAATTCCACTTCGGTCGTTTTTCATCAAGGAACTGCTTTTTTCATTTGAAAAAACTTTCGCCTTGTAATCCTAAATACATTCATGCCACAGTTTGATACAAACTTTTGACGCCACATATAGAATGAACGAAATTAGCTTCTCTGCTTTCGGCCGATTGGAGCTCCACCAGTCCAAAATATATTGTCGTTGGCTTGGCGTGACGCCCAAATTCCTAATAAACTCATGTCGTGTTTCGTGATTTGAACAGAGAAAATTTTTTGATGCAGTTATTTTTGCAGCAGTATTAATTGGTCATCACTTCCTCGGGGCTCCACAATAGTTGAACGCTTCAAACCGAAACAAAAAAACACAAGAACTCGACCTTAAAAAATAGCCAGTAAATCATGAACAAGTCAAAGATAAGCGCCGATCACTGATTTTTAGTATTAAGCTAATAACGACACTGTCCTTCCAACAAATCATAATTTTCGTCATTCTTAGATATATTTTTGAAACCATGAATAGATTTTTACATAACCACCAAATGATTTTTTGCCACCCTGATCATTTCAAATTCAGGCTGGGAATTTCTACTTTTCAAGGCTTAAAACGTTTGAAAAAAACATAACCGTAGAGTTTTAAAAAGTTTTTTGTAGGTTGTATTCTTAAGGTTCAGCATATTTTGAAAAAAATTCACACATGGTTTCAACGTCGCACCCTATTTATTTCCATGCAAAGATTTTCACAATGTTTGGTTTCTAGAAGAAGCCGGATCAATGAAATTTCTATATTGATTGTTGTTGGGGCCGCATGCACTGGCACATTTTTCATCATAAGTACAGTTACTTAAACAAGATTCAACATTTTAGCGCCAAACTTTTACAGAAATACCAAATGTTTAACACCAAACCTATTTTGAATTCAAACTTCAACGAAATATCTTATATACCAAAATAGCATCAAAGAACAGTTTTTTGGTGGTTTAGTTTAAAGTGTTTAATCCACACAACAACCATCGTTCAACTTGACAGCCGATAACTTTGACAACAATCAAATACTCAAGTACCCTGCGGGCTTCGTGGGATGTATTCTTACCCACAAAATCCGTACTGTTATTCAATTAATTTTTATTACAGTAAAAAACGACGCTTAGTGTGAAACCACCCCGCAATTTGATCAGTCTAGGACAGCTAAAAGGCCGATTTTGAGGTTTGTACAGGGATTTTAGTTGTTCGTTTTTTTCCTCTCATCTTTAATTCGCACAGGCGCTGGCAGAGCCTTCTCGAACGCTGGTATGGCTCGTTGTAAGAAATGAAGCAATTTATTAACAAATATTTGCTAACCTGCGAATGATATGCAAATAGTATATGAACAAGCTTAATAACACAGAAATGATGAAGCTTTTGACGTCGAAAATTGAAACACTTAATTAAAACACCTCTCCGTTATTGCTATTTTAAACGTTTTCGAAATCGAAGACTTGAAATATGACTATCTTCAAATGTGTGGGAGCTTGGTAACAAAGCAAAAAAACAGTATTTCTTTCAAAAACCATCTATTTTTATACATTGGCAGCAATAATTAACTAGGTTGGCAGCAATCAGGGAGACCGAATTTCCAAAACAATATGTTTATGTACTACTACAAAATTACATTAAATTAACAAATTAAGTTTTTCCTTTCCTGGCCGTTTGAAATAAATAATGAAATAATCATGAGACAACCAAACGAGCTTAACGCGCCTCAAAGCAGCTGACAATAACTACTCTTCTGTACTGTAAAGGTGATAACCAATAATAAACTTATCAAGGATCTAATTTGAAGTAGCCTAGCCTTTACATCGTGATGAAATCTTGCAATGCTGTTCTTGTTCTTGAGGTACCGAAAGATTCCTGGCGTTGTTATATTGATCATTGTCAGCAGCAGCATTTATCTTCGTCATATGTTCCATGGAGGTATCTTCAATATCCAGATTGAACGAAAATTCTCCCTCGACACTATCATCGCTGGAGATTTCGCACGTCTTCAACGATTCGCATCTTCGCTTGTGCGTAATTGCCTCTGAAAAGTCCCCCTCGACATCGCCTTTCATTCAGGTTATCGTTTAGCTCTCCCGCCTCGCAAATTTCTCCTTCGTTCCCTGAAGTTTGCTCAGGAATTTCAATTTCAATGATAACTCTCTCGTCATCGCGTTGAGCATGCCACAATATTTTTGGCTGTTCCTCTGTGCAGGTCGAGGCGTTAAAGTATAATTGGAAGGTTTTCTTTCTGCAATGGGAATGTCCTCGCGAAGATCTCTTATTGTAAAACCTCTAAATGATTCCTCTGTCATCTCGCTATCACTGTATTCCATATTTGCGTTCGTGAGTGCTCTGGCGCCGACTATTCCCAATGGCAGCCTGGACAACTTTGGGCGGGAATTTCAACAGTCAACGAATTATCATCAATATGATTCCCCTAGCATTTCCGGATACCAGAAATCCCTTGGAAAATACGATAACGTCAAAAAAAAAAAACGACCCGCCCATGACATTTCACAGTATACCAAAGAGCTTGGTTCTTCCCTGATCTTCCAAGACAAATTGACCAATCAGATTGCTTTCCTAAGACTAATTCCGGAAACCACAATGCTGTGAGCTCTGGCAACTTGAGCAATACCACTACACGGCCGTGTATTTGAAAGTCTCTCATTTGATGCGAAAGTTTACCACGACTATGTCAAAGCTCACTCAAACTCTCATCTTACTAGCGATCAAAAATTACTTCTTTACGACAAAGTAAGTGGAATATTTAATGACATGTAATTGCTATAGCTAATTTCAGTTATTGCCGGCATGAGCAGCTACGCAGGCTATATCACAGTACGAACAATTTTTAATAATTTGAGTCACCGTGCTCAAATCACGCTGGTGTTTTGAAAGTCCGAAACTTTAGTTTCAACGTATAACTTATGGTGATTCAAATTATCTATTACAATCAAAGTATGTTTTTTATTAATCCGGTGAATTTCCTAGATTATATCTCGTGATGGCAAATAATAACTCCAAGAAAGAGGCCCCACGTGGTAACTGGTCTGTTGAAAGATGTCGATGGTTTCCTGTTCATCCAAGTTAATGGAATACGCGCAAAAAACACGGGCCAAACACTTGACTGAAGAAGTTTAACTGTCTCTCTCTGCACACAAAAAAACGGCAAAAGACATTCGGTAAGATCCTATTGCAAGTTTCTCGTGTATGTTGAAAATCTGTATCATTAAAGTTGTACGGAAACCGTCTACTCCCCCGGGGTCTACTCAAACGGTCATGTGAACCCAATTCTTTCCAAACACGTTAGATTTCATATTCATTTAACGAATCTTTTTCGTTGCAGATAACGGTGAAAAATTCGTTTATTCTGTCACCGGAAAACTACGATTTTTGAAATCGGCGATTTTCAAGCAGGCATGGGCGTTGATGCAGCCCAAAATTAAAAGCTCAGAGTTCGAGAACTCCTGGAAAGATGGAAAACATTGAAAAAAGAAAAGCAATAGAGTCGACCCAAGATTGCCACTGTTACTGAACTCGAACGGAGAGAGAGGAATGACGAGAGCGAAAATGAGTTTTAAAACCACAGACCCTCAAAACAAGTCTTCCAAGATACAGCAAAGGGTAACAAAACACACTGATGAGAAGGAGGATCTAGCAGTCCCCGGGGGGATAGAAGCTCAAACGGGCCACAACATTGGACCCAGGAAATTTCAGCTCACCACATAGGTAAACAACATTCAATATAATTTAGACTCGTTTTACATTGCTTGGGTGGTTCTACTCGGATATTTTTATAAACGCTAAACCTGACTTGTTAATTTTACAATTTCATTTGCTGATAGTTCACAAACTTGCCAGATAGATCGTTAGGTCAAATGAAACTTGTTTTCACTAAAAAAAAGACACAAACATTTAGTTGTTTGAAAGGATCTGCCAACGGATTTATGACGTGGTTGGGGTAATGTGATATGTCGTATAGTATAAATTGTTATAAAAACAACCACAAGGAATGTGCCTAATGAAACGCATCCACGCGTAAACAAATCTGCCTAAATCCTAACATACTAATAGAGTTCTTTTAGTCTCACTGTTGAAATCGGTGACGTCACTAAATTAGATAAGTTATTTACTATTTTCGAGGTGACGTCACCTAATTTTGAAACCTACGAGTAAACAGCTACTCGTGAGATCAGGGGGAGAACGATGATAGAAATTCATGTCTATTCACTCATTCTCTGGTAAAACACCCCCCCCCGGATTAGCATGACCGTTATTTTGGCGCGCTTTACTATTTTAGGTGACGTCAACTAAATAGTTATCTAAGTTAGATACATTTATCTAACTATTCAACAGTGAGACTAAAGCACTCTAGTATCATAGACGAAGCTCTTTTGTTTTCGGCTCCAACTTGCGAACCCCCCCGTGGGTTTTTTTTTCTTAAATAAACGCTTCTGTATAATAATTAAATATATTTGCTTATTATTATTCATATGCTTCTTTTTTTCTTCTCCTGACAGGCATGTTTCCGTTTGGATGTTGATCGTCTCAAGATACCCCCCAGAGATGGCTGGACCGACCCACTTAATGAGGAACATGTTGAGTATTTGGCTCAGTCCATCCAGCTGAACCCTTACGCTTCACCCACGACCAACAACCATGGTGGCAGTTTGCAGATATTCTTTCGCGTGACGACGTGTTAAGAAACAAAATCTCGTCAAGGCTGCACAATATAACACTGTGATCGGAGGAAATTCCTAGGAAGGCAGCATTTGCCAAGGTAAATAAACTGTTTGTTGAAACGTTTTATAATGTTCCAGCCATTTTTCTCCGCAACCAGACTTGGTTTGAAGCACGGTGAATCACAATCTTGAAACGACGAAATCTAGAATTTTTCAAAGCAAAGTCAACCTAAAAATGAATCTACGTAAATTTGGAAAATGAATCATGATTATTACAAAATGAACAGGCTTTGTTTTTGCCCAAAGTCCAAACAGTTTGGATTTTTATTTTATAATTGAATGTTCCATCTCTAAACTACTCTGTGTTTTTGAGTCTTTTACTCATTTTTCAACGGCTGGTATGTATTTTTTACTCCACTCATTTTTTACTAGTCTCTGATGAATTTTGTTGGTCATTTGAGAAGTTTATATAATCTACTACCCTTGCGAGTAGAGGACCTGCACGCACCTATGATGAATGAACATTTCTCGAACATATTTTCACCAAACTAAATTGCTTTTATTTAGGTGTGTTCGACTAATGACAAACCACCGCCAATCGTTGAAGCAGGGTTTTTGTGTCATTGTATGGAAATACAATGACATATGAGCAAATAAAACGTGTGGCGGCAAGCCATAATCTCAACAATAAGGCAAGCAGACGACGACGACATGGGTAGACCGGGTTGCGGCCTGTCGTAACTGGAGGTACCAGATGGAACGCCTCCCATTAAATGGACCCACGCCCCCATCCACAACGGAGTGGCGAGATTCTTGTAAGAGGATGTTCGTGGAAAGTGGAAAGGTACTATATTCGTAAACATGCTAGCTTACGTGGAGGACATTCCCGAATTTGAATGCCTAAAACCCTAACGAAAACGATTGATATCAGTTGTAAAAGCTAACTATCCATATATGAATTTTGCACAAATAATGGTCGTTGCTTAATAAAACTTTTTACCCACAGAGCCCGACAACGCGCCTAGAACCAACCCTACAAGCAGCTCTTTTGGAAAGCCAGTTTGGGATTTATTTGCATGATTGCCAAAAGCACGCCAACGGGCGAACTTAAGGACCAGCATACAAAACAGAGCGAAGAAATGAGAAAAAACAAGAAATTACTCAGAACCCAAGTAAATATATATGAATAAAATGACAACATAAATGAATCATGTATATAAATGTTTTATAAAAAACGAAGCCAACGCAAGTTGGTTAAAGAGCGTTGAAAATATGCGTTACGGCTCTTTCCGAAACTGGAGCGGGAATCCACCTTAAAGGCATCACTTCAAAGGCAAAGATAAATGAAGCTGAACACTTTTTCTTACGTACTTCAACCTTTCGGCAATAAATGAGGTAAAATGAGAATAACCTTACATTTGCTATTATATTTTTCTGAAGTTTCAGGGACTAATAGTGTTTATGTTAACATACATATCCTTCTTACTCAGACGAATTATTTACTTTCTTTTTCTTCCTTCTTCGGTTGCCTACATCCAGAAAGCTTGGTCACTCAACGTTATTTCAGCAATCAGCTGCTTTGTTAGAACTGTACCTGGCGCAATTCTGATGATCTTCTGTTTCAATTTTGTTTCATCTGGGGATGCCTCTGCAAGGAATAAGTCTTAACTCGAAGTTGACTTTGTTGAGGGCGGTGGTGAATGAGAACTATCCCTCAAAGTTTAGCCACCAAAGCGCTCCATAAAAAGCAAGCGCAACATTATAGAAGCGTTTATGAAGTACACAGGATGTAGCTTTCCTGGGATGACCTCAAAGCGCAATTTCCAGAGCACACCAGAGAAGAACAAATTTCACAATTTGGTTCATCTCAAATTCCGTCCACAAAACTTGCCACAGGTGATTGTACGGTTCATTTAGCACCGGACATCGTGTATTTACCACTTCAAGCTATGCATGTGTTCAAAGTTGTTCTTTAGAGACAGTTGAATAAAGTTGTAATTTAAATCATCGTTGAGGTTTGCCACGTATACTGGGGCTCGGGCCTTAGTCCTTTATCGGAATGTCAGTTTGATCAACAATGCTCGAAATATGTTCTCCTTTTGTTTAAACGTTCTATGGTGTACTGATATTTTTTATCTAGTCAAATCTGGAATATCCCCTTAAATACTGGCAGGTTGTCGACACATTTTTAATGTATATATATTTATCTTGCAGGTATTTGAAAGACTTTTTTCAGAGAGCCGTCATCTACAGAGAAGTCAAATGAGGGAGAAAAAGGAGTCAAAGCGTCGTAAGAGATGGAGGGCCTCTATTTTTTTCTAATGGTGTAAACCATAGCGGCTAAACCGGGACGTACGAGGCTCCAGGGATCGTAGAAGAAGATCGGCCTTCCGATAATAAACGGATTTGAACTGGTTTATTGCCAGAGCCCCAAGGTAGGTAGAACGTATCATAGTGTGCGGCTGATAGCAATGCTGGTGTTTGCCCCTCTTTCCTTTTTCCGTTTATCTCTTATTTTTTCTTTTTGTTCGTACTTTTCTTTCTATGTCTTTTCCTTTTCCTCTATGGAGTTTCTTTTTTGTCGTTTTTCTCTTTCCGAATTATTGTCCTTGGATCTCTGTGTTTAATTTTCATGTTCTTTTTCAAACATGTTTTCATTTATTGTCATTTTCCTTATTTCCCCTCTTCTCCTTTTGTCTTTTGCAAGCCATACGTTTACTCGCGATATTGGAGCCTTCATACCCCGAAGTAATACAGACACATATATTGGCAGGATCTATAACGTACCAACTATCTATAAACCAATGTTTTGACATTCGGTTTTTTAAATCAATATTGCAGGGCTTCACTCCAGAGGATTTGAAGATTTTTCTAATAAATATTCATAGCATAAACATTGAGAGGATGACCACTACAATGTGGTCCTACTTGTTGAAGATAAATGGAAAAGTCAGCAGCGCTCGAGGATGTGCTGAAAACCAAATAATTCCAGACGGCTTTTCAGCAGCTGTTTCTGGATGATACTAAGCATGTGTCGCTAAAAGGTGAGCTTTTTTTTTTTTTTTTACTTTCTTTTCTTTTTTTCTCTTTACAAAGCTTTTTTTCACCTGCGATAAATTTAACAATTGGTTCAGAATTTTATAGTATCAAATTTAGTAAACGTGTTTTTATGCAGTAAGAACAGTTCAATTGTGATTATCACTTCTGAGCTGTCCCGGATTGCACGTGTTTACTGATTGAAATGTAATTTATTCTGTAGGACGCAAGATTCCAAATAGACTAAGTCTATTATTGTTGGCCATTGGACTGACAGTGGTTCCATGAAAGCAGGAAGTTTCCACTTTGACTCTTGTGATAAGATAACAAATGTTTTCTCACACGAAGGAGAAATGGAGGGTGAATACCCAAGAGAATTATTCGAGTTTCTGTTGAGACATTTCTCGAACCCAGAGGCTTGGGTTTATGGTCTCAACGTAACACCTGGTGATTTATTACGTATCCATGGAGCAGTGCTGTTCACGGACTGAATATCGTTCGCTTTTTGCCATATCTCATTTATTTTCCCATAATCCATGCCGTGTTAAAATCATTAAAATAGTTCCTTTGGGAATCAAAAGACAATGAAACATTTTGTGAAATGGTTTGCAAAGAAGAACTAGTAACTACAAAAAAAGTGATTTTACCCTATGATAAGTACAACGTTTGTATCACTACTCTATTTGAAATCATTTTGTCTGTTTTTTTCCTCATACTAAAGGGCTCGTTTGTTTTTTTTTTTCGTGCTTGCATGGAAACTTTTGGGCGGAAATGTCTCAACGTAAGTGACGATCCACGTCGGATTCGCGCCTAATTCAAAAGGGTCTTACACGTAAAGATACCGAAGATATCGTGGGAGGACAGCGAACTAGATAGGAAGGAGGAGAAGAATGAGGAGGAAGATTAACGCACAAGACCCAAAACCCAAAAAAAAAGCCCAGGGGAAACCCCCACAGGAAGATCCAAACAGCCATCGTGTATTAGTAATGAGTAGAGCCTTTAATGTGCTGCACACGGTGCAACATTGCACGCAACAATTGCAAGCAACCAAATTTGAATCAGGGGACACACATTGCAAACAAAATCATCAACACGCCCCTCGCTTTATCCGCCTGCTATTAAATATTTGGTCAGGCAGTTATAAATTTGGTGCAAGCTGATTGGTTGAATTTCAAAAGGTTGCAGGAAATGTTTCCATTTCCATATGAGTGAAATTGTCACTGTTTCATGAGTAGACAAAAAAAGCGTGATCAACTTCAGATTTGTTTGCATGCAACAGTTTGGGGTAGACACGCGGTTTCCTACAGATCCCTGGTTTCGCATTTGTTGCACTGTGTGTCAGCACCTTTACATTTAAAAAACCCATGAAACAGGTAGTGAGTTCTACACACAACCACATAGTAACATTATATGTCATGGAATATTTATAAAATCTCAGATTTATTTTCTAGTACCCATTCTCCTCTCGGGATTTCAATATGGCAGTCGTTGTTCGTCTTCCCGATTATATCTGGACACGACCAAGACATAGTTTTACTCTTTTACCCTCGCAATCACCAATTGAGTTACTAAAAATGTTTGAAATCAATTTCAAGTAATTTCTATCTTGAGCGTAAGTTAATAAGGACAGTTTAAACATAAATTTTCAAAAATTAATATTACCTTGCAAATGCATGTTGCATTTGATTCGTTTCGGCTCTCATGCCGCATGATTCTATGTCGCTCTAGTGAATATTTGCTTTGTTTGAACAAAAATTCATTCGTGCTTTAATATGAACGAGGAGTTTGTGTGGGTATGCTCACCGCAATTTGCTATCGTGATTTTGAAGTAAATCATAGCAAAAATCTCTCGTGTGAATGAGGGCCTTTACCTAGCTTTTACAGGTGTTACAGTTTAGCATGAATATTTACAAATTGTCATTTTTATGATTCATTTCTTGGAACATAATTGAAACCGTTTTTGGATTCGTTATGAGATTGAACATAAATGTATGTCTAGATCTACTATAGATGGCACCGTTATAGCTACTGATAGATCAGGCTGTCAGGCATCATACCATCTAATATTCATACTAGGACTACTGTATATATGGGCATAAAATTTATGTCACTCTAAGATTCCATAGCTACTGTATGGATGGGCATAAATTTTATAGATTGTCCACACTAAGGCTATTCCATAGCTACTGTATAGATGGGCATAATTTGTCACTCTAAGATTCATAGCTATGTAGTGGATGGGCATAATTTGTCATTCATATAGTTTAAGATATAAAAGTAATATGCCACCCATTATGGTCCAAAAGTTTTTAATAAAAACAAAATCGGAAATCTCAAGTTGTAAAATGTGGCTATTATTTCTTTAAATGTATGATGTTAGTTTTAAATCAGCTCAAGACTGAGCAGTATCTACTTCAAACAAAATGCCGAAATGTGAGCAAACAAGTTAGCAAAATATCCTTAATTTGTATTTGAATCGGTACACCTTCGTTAGGACTTTAGTGCAAAAGTTCCTCCTTTGAAAAAGTTGTGCTGTGCATTTTTAAAAAACGTCTATTATTACGATTAAATGTGAAATCGTATCATGCTATCCTGAAATAAATGATGGTTCAAAAATATCATTCTCATTGATTCCTATGACGTCCTTCAGCAATTAATCCTTAGATTTATATACAGATCGCCTGCAAGCCTATTGCGTGGGATGTCAGTAAATATGTTAGAACCTTACATTTTTGCCAAAAGTGCTCTTTTTTTTTTTGCAAGTATTTTTAAATATCACCTAATTGGACATTTTAGTACAAAACCATACAGTGCAAATCTAGCTTTTCAACTGTTGGGGTTTTACACTGTAATGTGTTGACTCTTATTAGTACCTGTCATTAGCACGGGCGATATCCCTACACATATGGTCCATCTTCTGTCTTCAGTGATTATCCAACATGGATTCATAACAATCACTCCTTCAATTCAATTATCTGGCCGTGATTACCTGTCATTAAAAACATCATAGTCGAGATAAGAAATATTTATCTAATTTTCTCTATTCCAATCCAATGACTCACACACCTCCACAAATTGGATTAATTGGATGACAACCCACCATCCATCTTTCCAATCCAATTAAATCACATTAGTCCATTCTTACTCCACCCATCATCCTCCATCCATTAAATCACATAGTGCCATTCTTCCTCCACGCCTCATCCTCCATCCAATTAAAATCACTTTGGTCCATTCTTACCCCCATCATCCATCCTCCACTAATCACATTGGTCCATTCGTACTCCACCCATCATCGCCTCCATCCAATTAATCACAGTGGTCCATTCTTACTCCACCCACCATCAATATCCACCATTAATCACATTAGTCTCATCTTACTCCACCATCTCCATCATCCATTAAATCCTTGGTCCACTTCGTTACTCCCTCGCCGCCCATCATCCATTCCTCCCATCCCATTAAATCACATTACTCCTTCGTAACCCCACTCACCAATCATCCAAAGCCATAAGCCTAAAGCGAAGACGTTTTACCCCCCGTCTCCTAACATATTCTTGAACACTGTCTGTTTTTAATTATGACACTGCTTCCTAATGAATAAAAAAATTTTCATATGACGAATTTAAAACTCTTTTGGTAATAAAGTGCTAGGTGAAAACGTCATTTCGCTTTCAGGCTTCTTAAATCACATTGTCCCTTCTTAAACCCCCACTCAAATCCCAAGCAAATTAAATCCATTAATCCATTCTACCTCCACCCATCATCCATCATCCAATCTCTTAAGCACATTAAAAGTCCTCCTTATCCACCCATCAATCCAATCCATCCATTAAATCACATTATTCCATTCTTACACGCCACCCACCATCAATCCATCCAATTAAATACATTATCCATTCTTACTCACCCACCATAATCCATCCAGTAATCACATTAGTCCATTCTTACTCCACCTTCCACCCTATCCAATCCAATCCAATTAAATCACATTATATCCCTTCTCCTCCACCCTCACCATCCAACCAATTTAAATCACCTTATTTCCATTCTTACTCGCACCCACCCATCAATCCAATCCAATAAAACCCAGATCCATTCTTACTCTCCACCCCCCACATCCAATCCAATTAAATCACATAGTCCATTCTTACCTTCCACCCCTCCTCCCGCCAATCAACAATTAAATCACATTAGTCCATTGTCATACTCCTACCCTCATCCTCCCAATCCCACTCAAATCTCATAGTCCATCTTACTCACCCCTCATCCATCCACTCATCCAATTAAATCACTTAGTCATTCATACTCCAACAATCATCCCAATCCAATCCAACGATCACATTAGTCCATTCTTACTCCACCCCACCATCAATCCAATCCAATTTAAATCACATTAGTCCATTCGTCTCCAACCCACCCAATCCCTCCAATCCAATTAAAGCAAAATCACATAGTCCATTCTTACTCCACCCACCTCAATCCCAATCCAATTAAATCACATTAGTCCATTCTTACTCCACCCATCATCCAATCCAATCCACTTACATCACATTAGTCCCTTCTTCTCCACCCATTACCCAATCCAATGCAATTAAATCACATTAGTCCATTCTTACTCCACCTCATCAAAATTCCAATCCAATTAATCACATTATCCATTCTTACTCCCGCCATCATCCACTCCAATCTAATTAAATCACATTAGTCCTTCTTACCCACCCATCATCCTGTAATTCCATTAAAATCACATTAGGTCCTTCTTACTCTAGGGCCATCATCCATCCTCCAATCCAATTAAATCACATTAGTCCATTCTTACTTCAACCATCATCCATCCATCCATTAAATCACATTAGTCCATTCTTACTCCACCCATCATCCAATCCAATCCATAAATCACATTAGTCCATTCTTACTCCCCCATCATCCCATCCAATCCCTTAAATATCACATTGTCCATTTTTCTCCACCCATCATCCAATCAATCAATTGAGCACATTAGTCCATTCTTACTCCAACCCATCATCCAATCCAATCATATGACATCACATTGGTCATTCTTCCTCCACCCATCATCCATCCATCGGATTTAAATCACATTAGTCCATTCTTACTCCCCCATCATCCATCCATCCAATTAAATCCCATTATCCATTCTACTCCACCATCATCCAATCCAATCAATTAAATCACCTTGGTCCATCTTACTCCACCCATCTCATCCATCCAATTAAATCACATAGTTCCATTCTACTCCCCCTCTCCAATCCAATCATATTAAATCCATTGGGTCCATTCTACGACTCCTCCCTGCCCATCATTCCATCCTCCATCCAATCCCAGTAAATCACATTAGTCCATTTTTTACCTCCCCTATCATCCATGCCAATCCAATTAAATCACATTAGTCCATTCTGACTCCACCCATCATCTATCCAATCCAATTAAATCACATTGGTCCATTCTTACTCCACCGATCTCCAATCCAATCCAATTTAAATCAAATTAGTCCTTCTTATTCCACCCATCATCCACCAATCCCATTACATCACATGGTCGTTCTTACTCCACACATACTCCAGCAATCCATTAAATCCATAGTCCATTCTTACGCCACCCATCCAATCCCAGTTAATACTTGGTCCAGTCTTACTCTAACCGACATACCAGCCATCCAATTAAAACACCTGCTCGATTCTAGTACTCCTACCCATCATCCGTCCATTCCAATCCACATTAATCACATAAGTCCATTTCTTACTCATCCCCCAGCATCCCCATCCATCCATTAAATCACATAGTCCCATTGTGTTACTCAACCGATCACCTCCATCCAATCCAATTAAATCCCATAGTACATTCTTCACTCCTACCCATCATCCTCCATCCAATCCACTCTAAACACATTAGGTCCATTCTTACTCCACCCGATCATCCATCCAATCCAATTAAATCAACATTGGTCCATCTTTACTCCACCGATCATCCCATCCAATCCATTAAATCACATTAGGTCCGATTCTACTCCACACATCATCCTATCCAATCCAATTAAATCACATTAGGTCCATTCTTACTTCCACCCCCCAATCCATTAAATCAAATTAGGTCCATTCTTACTCCTACCCGATCATCCATCCAATCCAATTAAATCAACATTGGTCGATTCTTACTTCACCCATCTCCATCCAATCCAATTACATCACATTAGTCCATTCTTACTCCACCATCATCCCAGCCCAATCCCATTAAAATCACATTAGGTCCATTCTTACTCCACCCATCCAATCCAATTAAATCACAATTGTTCGATTCTTACCTCCACCCATCATCCATCCAATCCAATTAAATTACATTAGTCCCTTCTTACTCCTCCATCCAATCCCAATAATCACATTGCTGCTCCATTCCTTACTCCACCCATCATTCCATCCATCCAATCCATTAAATCACATTAGTCCATTCTTACTCCACCAATCATCCATCCAATCCAATTAAATCACATTAGTCATTCTTACTCTACCCATCATCCAATCCAATTCAATTAAATCACATTAGTCCCATTCTTACTCCACCCATCATCCATCCATCCATCCAATTAAATTACATTGGTCGATTCTTACTCTAGCACATAATCCATCCAATCCCATTAAATCACATTGTTCCATTCTTACTCTACCGATCATTCATTCAATCCAATTGAAATCACATTAGTCCATTCTTACTCCACCCATCATCCATCCAATCGCATTAAATCACATAGTCCATTCTTACTCCACCCATCATCATCCAATCCAATATAAATCACAATATTCCATTCTTACTCCACCCATCATCCATCCAATCCAATTAAATCACATTAGTCCATTCTTACTCCACCCATCCAATCCAATTAAATCAAATTCTTCCATTCTTACTCCCACCATCATCCATCCAATCCAATATAAAGCACATATTCATTCTTACTCCACCCATCATCCATCCAATCCAATCCAATGAAATCACATTAGTCCATTGTTACTCCACCCATCATCCATCCATCCAATCCAATTAAATCCCATGAGTCCATTCTTACTCTACCCATCATCCCGTCCATCCAATCCAACTAAATCACATTAGTCATTCTTACTCCACCCATCAGCCATCCAATCCCATTAAATCACATTGGTCCATTTTTACTCCACCGATCATCCATCCAATCCAATTAAATCACATTAGTCCATTCTACTCCACCCATCATCTACCAATCCAATTAAATCACATGGTCCATTCTTACTCCCCCCCATCCAATCCCATTAAATCACATTGGTCCATTCTTACTCTACCGATCATCCATCCAATCCAATTAAATCACATTGGTCGATTCTTACCCACCCATCATCCATCCAATCCAATTAAATTACATTAGTCCATTCTTACTCCACCCATCATCATCCAATCCCATTAAATCAAATTAGTCCATTCTTACTCCACCCCATCCAATCCAATTAATCAAATTGTTCCATTCTTACTCCACCATCATCCATCCAATCCAATATAAATCACAATATTCCATTCTTACTCCACCCATCATCCATCCAATCCAATTAAATCACATTGGTCCATTCTTACTCCACCGATCATCCATCCAATCCAATTAATCAAATTAGTCCATTCTTACTCACCCATCATCCATCCAATCCAATTAAATCACATTGGTCGATTCTTACTCCATCCCTCATCCATCCAATCCAATTAAATCACATTAGTCCATTCTTACTCCACCCATCCAATCCCATTAAATCACATTGGTCCATTCTTACTCCACCCATCCAATCCAATTAAATCACATTAGTCATTCTTACTCCACCCATCATCCAATCCAATCCAATTAAATCACATTATTTCATTCTTACTTCACCCATCATCCATCCAATCCAATTAAATCACATTAGTCCATTCTTACTCCACCCATCCAATCCAATTAAATCACATTAGTCCATTCTTACTCCGCCCATCATCCATCCAATCCAATATAAATCACAATAGCCCATTCTTACTCCAACCATCATCCATCCATCCAATTCAATTAAATCACATTAGTCCATTCTTACTCCACCCATCATGCATCCAATCCAATTAAATCACATTGGTCCATTCTTACTCCACCCATCCAATCCAATTAAATCACATTAGTCCATTCTTACTCCACCCATCCAATATAATTATATCACATTAGTCTATTCTTACTCCAATCATCATCCATCTAATCCAATTAAATCACATTAGTCCATTCTTACTCCACCCATCATCCATCCAATCCAATTAAATCACATTAGTCCATTCTTACTCCACCCATCATCCATCCAATCCAATTAAATCGCATTAGTCCATTCTTACTCCACCCACCCATCGATCCAATACAATAAACCCCTTGCCAAAATGGCGTCCGCAAATTTAGTTGAATTAAAATTAAATTTAGAGGAAAATCAATACCAGCCCTGGAAGGAGTACCTTTACTTTAATAACCCTTTAAAGATTCATTATATCAGGTGTTATATTGACGGAGAAAGCTTAAGTTGAAAATTGACAAACTTATAAGCAATTGTATGTCTGGGGGTATGCTCATAATTCTATGACCTACGGAATCCAGACCCTCTTGAGTTTTATCTTCAGGGAATCAAACTCAAGAGTGCATTCTGATTAGAATTGACTGTTAAAGAAATTTCTGTGACTTGGCAGCCATTTTATCATGTTGCAGTAAATAATGACTATGAATTGTGAATAGAAAGATCAAGCGAAGAAAACTAAAACAGGGAAGTGAAGCTTGTTGTCAGAGGGATGGTTTATAATTTTCCAACAACAAACAACCGTTATTTAACAGAGACTCGATCTTGAAGGACAATTCCAGTAAATGTTATCTTGCTCTTATAAAGAGATAGAATAGTTTTTATGCACGCACATAGTAGTTAGCATTGGGCGTGGGGTTAAGTGTCATGTATGGTTTTTTTTCGCTATCTATAAATAACTTGGATTTGTTATTTCATTCAATCCCTGATGATGTGCCAAAAGGAACGAAAAGCTTGGATGTTTAAAAAAATCAAATTCCACTTAAATTTTTGATAAATATGACAACTACATACAACATAGTACGCGATTTCATAAAACAAAATTATTGAAAGACATTTTCTTGAACATTTGGATTGAAATCCAATTGCCTAAGTGTCCATTTAGATTTAAAGGCAAAGGAAAAGTTGTCTCTGATTGGTTGAGCAGGAATTTTATTATCGCTCGTGAAGAGCAAATGAGATCGGCCCATTGTAAGTTTGATTGACAGAAGCTAAAATGCCAGAAGTCATGGGTCAGTAGGTCACAGAATTATGAAAAGTGCTGTCAATCACATCAAATCTATTAGTCATTCTTCGTTACCCCTCTACAGTTATATCACATATCTATTTGCCCATTTTGTACTCCATCAATTCATCCATCCATCTAATCAATTGAAATCCCATCCAAGCTATTAGAGTGCACTCTACTCCCCTGTGTACTGAGGCTAATATAAACCTTCTTTCCCAACACTTGCTATGCACTCCCACAACGCTTAGCACAAAAGTAAAGTAAAATACTTGCCAGATTGTTGTTCTGTTGCCAAGGTGAAGCGATGACTTTAATATAACACTCCTCATCACAGTCCTCTATTTTAGCCGTGATTCACTTGTACCTATGCTTTATCCAAATGTGGAAGTCCAAATACTGAAAAAAACAGAACATTATCCAAGTTAAAGGTTAGGGCAATAATATTAAATTCATGTGGTAAACTTATAGCTGTTAAACAGCCCCTCCCCCTCCCCCTCCCCCTCAAGTGATGAAGGGAATGGCCAACCTGACAAGGCAGGTTTATGCTGGAGAACAAAAGTTGCATACTGTACATTTGCAAAATTTAAAATTTTTGCTTTATGTTGGGATAGCATGAAAGCTGTGTGACTGAATGATTTGCTCCATACATGGATTGTACATCTGCATGTACACACGTCTCTACTGTTATGCCACTACCTACAGTATCAACTCCCCCTGGAACTGCATGATATCAGTGAACCTACCATCTCATTGCATTACATTAATAAATTAACCATTAGACTTAGTAATGTATTGTCCTGTTTCCCTTAAAAGTATCATCATGCATAAAAGTAATTTTGTCCTGTATTAGATAGTGTACTCTGTGCAAGCTCCAATAGTCCTCGTCACAGTTCCCTGCCCCATCTTGAAAGTTAGCCATATGCCTTTGCATTAAAGCTAGATGAATGGTGAGCTTGCAATGATAGAGATATGTGAATAATTGTCCAATGTTTTAAAGAGGTCTCTATCATTGCAAGCTCACTGTTTGTTTCGCATCAATGTAAAGGCAAGGCTACCATTCAAGATGGCTCAGGGAAATGTGAAAGGGAGTGTTAAAAATGATTATCACTATCGTCAAACATGGATAGATAGATCAGATCTACTTACTATTTCACAGGTTATTAAAGTAAAACCAAATTATTTGTCTACTAGGTTTTTAGCTAAACCACTCTAAGCGTTCATCAAAAGTTCGACAAAGACAAATATTTTTGCAAATAAAAAACTAATTCCAGTCTGACTCACTATGTTTGAAATATTATATACCACAGAGAGATTGCAGAAATTATCAATTCCATAGAGAGTATAGTGATACTACATGTTGCACAACCCTTTGTTATTTGTGTGCCAACCTGAGACCCTACATCATGTGGCTCTACATCGTTTTTTTAACAAGCTTCACTATAAGACCATTTTTACACAATATTACCTTTATTAGCTCAATGCATCGGAATTTTAAGACAGATATGTTAGGTTTGGATGAAAGTTATTATAATGATTTCTACCTATGCTAATCAGCATTTCATATTTGGCACAAGGCAAACAATCCTGCCTCATAAAACAATTGTGACAGAATTACAGCAACAAAGCAAAAGTGGTCGTCCTTTATTGCTGCCGTTCATGCCACTGAGCAGGCATAATGCATGGGCAACAAATAAGTTATCAGCATTTCGATAGCAATCATAAAAAATCTTTGGAAAAACAGTTTGCCCAAATATATATTGTTTAAAAGGCAAGCTGTAACAAGTGAAGAAATGTGCTATAATCTACACAAAGTAGCCTGTTCAAGGGCAGATCCAGGGGGTCCTGACCCCCCCTTTTACGACTTGTCGTTTTCCCCTTTCAACATACGATATATTACAGAGAATCCTCGCATTAGGATATTGAAACCTTTTCTATTGAAAGTCATTTCCTTTTATGTAGGAAGGGGGAAACAGCAAATGGTGATTAGTGATTGGCGACTGCATGACTGAAATGCACAGTGGGCATGGATCTAAACACGAATAATCAAGGTGTTTTAAATGGTTTTGTTAACTACGTGAACACTCAACAACAACAACAAACAACAACAAAAACAACAACAACATCTATGTTCTTGACAAGAATAATCATGATAAGAAATACGAGCCATTCTTACTACCTATTCTTGCATCTTGGAATGACCTCCTACTCTTATCGCTTATTACCTATCGCTGTTCCCCCTCAACTTTAGTGCCTACTGCAAAGTAGTAGACACTATTGTCATCGGGTTGTGACGAGTAATCAAGGGACAACTGGTCTAAGTCTGGGAGAACATTGTGGCTTTTTCATCGAGAAAACAAGGAAAACGTTACAGTATATGACCGCCATTTTGCTTCAGTCACGCAACAGTTGCACAAAATGAATTGGCATAACACAGGAAGCCCAAATTACACCAATGTAAATGATCATGAAGTATTTCATTACTTGTCTTATAGCTGTTAATTGCCATAAATAATCACATATGAAGTAGAACAGACATTACTAATGGACGACTGATCGTTACCCTCAGTCCGTGCAGCATAATCTCCAGCCAAATATTTCCCTGTACGGCCCTCAAACACGGCCAATAAGTGCTCAATATCAACATTCATAGCAAAGCATTAGCAAAGCAAAACCATCTAGTCTACAAACACTGTACTCCTACAATAATATTTCAAAAAATTTTCTGTTGAAAAAGGCTTCCTCACCTATTAATTCACTCCGACTACATGACAAATTTGTGAGAATTTATGTGTCGAAAAGAGTCTACAAGATCAGTGTTTGTATCTAGTTTAATATACATCAGCAATATAAAAAAATTAATCAATGAAAGAAAAAACATGATGTAATACAACCCGTAAAACAACTACACTATTGGTACTCACTGTGTAATGGCCGTACAAACACACACAAAAATATAATGGAGTTAGAGTTTATTACTATCCAAAAAGTAGTAGGCACATGTGCTTTATAAGCGTCTTTTCTTTCAAATAGCTGTGTTATATAATGTGTTACGACTGGCATAGTGTACTTCTCCTACACAGCCACTATTAGTGTCATCAGACCATGCTCACTCCCCTAAGTAGGCTGCGTAGGAGACTAGTATAGTGTATGTATGACATCAAAAATGATGTCACTTATTGAAGGTACTGTAGGTTTTGAATCCCCATCCCTCTCAAAAAAATCCTGCAATTTATCTGTTTGATTTCGAATACAGATTGCTGAAATATTTTTAACATGTGTTTTCTCATGTTGTTTGAAATATAAGCGATCAAAACATTCCATAGATCTCAAAAACTATTACTAAATACCACAGAAAGTTTCCTCAGACTAATAATAATAATAATAATAATAATAATAATAATAATAATAATAATAATAATAATAAGTTTGTCAAGTTGGTAAGATTGCGGAGAGAACTGTTGAAAAACAAGAAAAATACACGGAACTACGTGCAGGCATCAAAAAAGAGTGCAAAAGCTCAAGTGTAAATCAGATTAACATAGTGTTTGATTTTCTCGCAGGACATCACGAACAGCTAAGAAAAGACCTAAGAACAATTACAAATACAGACAGGGAACTGAACTTTCTTATAGAACGATGTCAGAAATGGATTTTAAGCCAGAACGTTAATATAGTCAAGAAGTTCTAGGAATATGCATAAGCTGAAGAAAGGATTGAAAAAAATGATGAACTTAACCAGCCTAGACTTAGTCCGCTGGTCAATGTAAACATGATATATACAGACAAATAAAACTTGTCATAATAATAATGATAATAATAAACTTAATAGTCTCAAGCTTCTAGCTTGGCACACATGCATTGCTAATCGGGGAGACCAAGCTAAATATACTATATATCTACTATTAAGAATACATGGAGGAAGGGGGGAAAAGCCCAGTATAGCCAGAGGAAACAGGTCACACCTTAGCTCTCATCCTTCAGAGAGGAAGGACACCTACAAGTGTTGTGTTTTCTCATGTTGATTGAAATATAAGCGATCAAAACATTCCATAGATCTCAAAAATTATCACTAAATTACCACAGAAAGTCTACCCTCATTACTCCCTACAAATATCTCCTGACTAACTCCTCGGCGATAAAGAGATCGAGCTCTTCATTCAAATGCAGTTTTCCAAGTTTCACGATTTCAAACGTCAAACATAACTGCATGAAAAACCCGATCTCTTGATGTTCTATTCCTTCTCGCCGCAAAACATTACTACTCAAGTTTCATACATACCTGCAGATTGCAGCCATAAGTTAAGTTTGCCAATAAACAAATGAAAATATCCATTTTTACTTCGACTTCGTAAACACATCTTCCATTTTATTTACACTCGTTGTTTTGCTGACCACAAATTACTGAAGTCTCGGAGACACAGGTAGCCCAAAAAAACTTACCAGAAAATGCTGGTTTTCAAAAATTTGCATTTTACACCCTAAAAGATACCAAATGACGAATTTTTACCCCTAAGAGATACGACGAGCATCCCCGGTACTTTTTTCACAGAGTCCTCCCTCCCCCCCCTTCGGGTTTTTTCCGGGTTTTTTCGGTGGGGCACAATGTTTTCCCATTTCAGACCACGTGCCATTCTTTAGAGAGTAAATTCTTTGAATAGGTGTATCCATATTTATGTGTCTTCAATGCGCAACCCCTCTAAGGTCATAAGCCAATATTTACAAATCACGATGCTATTTCTATAAATTCATGAAAAAGTCTAATTCTCAGTCTACGGAATTCTGTGGCTTGCTTGTTTTTATGGTGACAATGCATGTTTAAGCTTGTTATAGAAACTACAGACTTACACGTTATAGAAAGATGGTGTGTATAGAAATATATAATTTAATAAAACTCATTTGGTTTTGGCAATTTTTTACAGTCATTATTCATAGATTTATTGTGTCTTTTTGTTACATTTTCTATTTTTTTCTCTTAATCCCATTTCTCTGTTCCTCGCAATATTGTGTTTCTTTCCTTTTACCTGTTTCTCTGATTATCTATTTTCTGTTTTTTTCCTTTTATATACATACGTATTATTGGTTCTTTTATTCATTTGTTAATTTATTTACTCTATTTCATTTCTCCTTCCTCTATCCTTATATTTTTATTTTATTTCTTCATCTTTTTTCCCTGTCATTCATCCTGCCAACCACCTGCAGAAAA